>NC_069418.1:2672299-2693370 GCF_026875155.1 Cherax quadricarinatus | reverse complement strand
ATTATAAAACGACTTTGCAAAAGTTTCGACAAGTGTGCCCCATGGATTTAATAGCGACAAAATGCGTGCAAAAAGAAAAAACAGGAAAAGTTTGTCGATGGATCTATAATTTCCTCCTAACAACACGGATAGTAGTCAACAGGAAAAGTCGGGGGCAGCTACGGTAAAAAGCTCTGTTCCACAAGGCCAGTACTCGCTCCCTCTTGTTCCCATCCTATATCCACTAGCAAGGATGTCAGCCCCAAACCGTGTCTTCCTTTGCGATGACACCCGAATCTGCATGACAGTGTTTTCCCTTGCAGACACTGCAAGGCTCCTGGTGGACATCAAAAAAAATCTCTTCGTGGGCTGCAGAAAACAATATGGTTTCAACGATGAGAAATTTCAATTAAGTTTGGGGAAAAACATGGAAATTAAATTTCATCAGAGACAAAACAAATTCTGGCCAAAAATAGACGAACCCAAATGTAAAAGGCCCCGGGAGTGATCATGTCGGGGGATCTCCCCTTCAAGGCCCAAACATTGTATAAATCGCATCTGCTAAAAAATGACGGATGGAAATGAGAACCTTAAAAAATAGGGGGCCAAGCCCATGATCCCCTCTTAGGTCACTTGTTCTTCTAGGCTAAATATTGCTGCACACTAACGCACCTTTTCAAGGAGGTGAAATTGCCAACCTGAAAAGTACAGAGAATTTCACGGCGCGCAAACGGGGAAAAAAAAAAACCCCTCAATTATGGGGAGCGTTTGGGGTTTCCTAAACCTGTTTTCCCCTGGAAGCAGGGGGAGAGATACATGATTTTACACCGGGAAAAATCTTAGAGGGACTAGTACGAAAATTGCACACGAAAAATCACTCAGTACGAAAAAAAAGATTGGGCAGACGATGCACCCATCCCCCCAATAAAAAGGGGGGGGGTGCACAGACGTTAAGAGCCCAACAATAAGTGTCGGGGGCCCCGAGATGTTCAACTGCCTCCCAGCACACAAAAGGGGGGATTCCCAACGACCCCTGGCAGTCTTCAAGTGGCACTGGAAAAGCCCCTAAGTCAGTTCTGATCCCGGGCTGTGGCTCGACTTTGGGTTTTGCGTGCAGCCAGCAGCAACAGCCTGGTTGATAGGCTCTATCCACCAGGAGGCCGGTCACACCCCCGGGCCGGGGGGCGTTGACCCCGGAAAAACTCTCTCACGAAACTCCGGGTCCGGGGGGAAAATGGTTACTAAAAAGAAATGTACTGGGAAATGGTTACTAAAAGTACGGTATAGGAAATGGTTACTAAAAAATTGGTAATAGGAAGGGTTTTACTACAAGTAGGGTAACTAGGGAATGGTTACTACAAACTGGTGCTGGGAAAAATGGTTCTACAAGACGGAAAAGGGAAATGGTTACAAACAAGTATGGTAAAAGGGAATGGTACTACAAGAAAGGGTAATGGGGAATGGTTACTACAAGTATGGAACTAGGGAAGGGTTTACTACAAGTCTGGTAACTGGGGAATGGTTTTTACAAGTACTGGTATAGGGAATGGTTACTAAAAGTACGGGAAAAACAGGAATGGTTATACAAGTACTGGTAACAGGGATGGTTTCTATTAAGTACTGGTAACTGGGGATGGTTTAAAAGACTGGTAACTAGGGAAGGGTTACTACAATACTGGTAACTAGGGAATGGTTAATACAATGTTGAAATCTCTCGGTGCTCTTGTTCAAAGTTAATTTCATTTTTAAAAATTTTGGAAGGGTTAAAAAACTTTTAAAAACCTCTTCTGCGGGGCTTCAATATTAAAAAAATTTTTGTATTCCACTTGAGCTGGTGGAAGGTGAGACTGAAGGGTTAGTTCATAAATTTCCAAATTTTATGTAAAAAGTGTGAATTTTTGTCTTTTTAAATTTACTTAAATTATTAGAGGTGCCTTTTTTTTAGCATCAGTCTTTGCCATGTCATCTACTGGGAGGATATTACCCATTATTTAATTTTTTTTTTATTTATTTATTTATTTATTTATTTTTTTACTTTGTGTAGCTGCGATTTCAGTTACCAAATAAAAAAATTATTGAATTGTATGTAGTACCTGAAGACCTCTTTGATAAACTTCAAAAATGTAAGTGTTGGTATGCTTTTCCTGAGACTAAGCTTTTTTTTTTGGGTAGCATAAGTCCAATATTTTAAAATTTTTTTGAAGAGTGACATGCCTTGGGATTTAGTAATATAATAGCTTTTTGAAAAGCTTAAACCTTAGAACAAATTTTAAGATAATAAGATTTTGTTCGGATTTTTTAAAACCCCCGGGGGTTAGCCCCCCAGGATAAACCCCAAAAAAGTCAGTGCGTTATCAAGGCTGTCTAACTTTTTTCCCTTGGGGGCCTTGTCTTGTCCCCCAGGATGGGGCCCCCACCGTCGACTAAACCAGGTCCATTTGCTGCTGGTGAAAGCAAACTGCGGCTCACAAAGAAACCCGTGCAGTCTGAGACAATATTGGGTTCCCTTGCCATTTTTCCAAATTTTATTTTTTAATGTACGTAGACCGTTTTTATTAATGGACTTTTATTCCCGAAATGTAATGTTAGGTAAATCCTGTTAATAAAAAGAAGGCTTAAGGGAAAAATAGGGTTACGTTCTTGGTAGTCCCAAAAATGCCAAAAAACCTTTTTTTAAATAGACCCCAGTCTTACAAAAAATAAAGTGAATATGTAATTGTTGTTCAATTTTTAGTATTATTTTGTTCTTACTGCTAAAGACTACAAAAGCAACAGAAAATATATTTTTACCTTAAATTTGGATGCTGGGGTTTTTTGGATGATTTTGAAAGAGTGAAGAGGTTATGTTTTGGTCCTACTGGGCTGAGGTGGATGGTAGAGGTTCTGGGACTGAAGTCATGGTTGTATGGATGTGCATAAATTCTGTAATGGATTTCTGGGTTATTTTACCCTGCAGTACATTATACATCTGGCGTTAAGGTATCGGCTGCTTTAGACACCGTTTCAGAGCACTTCTAGATTTGTCAAGGTCTTCTTCAGTGGAAAAGTTTAACTTGAAGGCAATAAGTCAGTCAGTAAATAAGTCAAGTCAGTAAGATAGTCAAGTTAGTAAGTAAGTAAGTCAGTCATTAAGTCACTCAAGTTAGTCAGTCAAGTCAGTCATTTATTCATCACATAAACTCATATATTTACCTCATTGTTTTTAATTGTACAAACTGACACTTCATTAAGGCCACAGGCTATCTCTTGTTTAATATCTCTATTTTCTTCGTATACCTTTTCTTGCCACTTTCAGCAACACTGGTATGCTTACTGGGTGCCATGATTGCTTGGCAGATACAAGATATGGCAATTAAAAGATCAAAACACAATTTACAAGCACAGCTTGCTTCTAAGAGTGAATGGAACTGAACATGTATTCATGAAGGCTGGGACTGGGGTGGCAGGGGATGGCGTTAGATCTCCCCCCGCTGACACAATGGTCTCACCCACAACAAGGTGGCAGCTTGAGCTGGGGAATTTTTTCTGCACCTGCAAATGGAACAGTTAAGTTAATTTTATGAAGTGTTGTATAAAATTGTGCCACATTTTTTCAGTAGTGCAGTAACCAAAAAGTGGCAAATAAATTCATGTAATATAACAGTCTACTATATAGTATTATAATATGTACCAGTATTAGAAATATTACATGGAGGGTGGAAATCTTTAGCTCAAGTACTTTCACACTTCTCAGTGCGTCATCAGGAGCTGTGCAATGTTGCAAAGGCAGTAACAGGAGAAGTAGGGTAAGTTTTCAGAGTGTGGTAGTGAGAATGGTAGTGTGGAGGCACCAGCCAGTCTCTGAGAGAGGCAAGCAGGATGCCAACCACACACCGGTACCCTCACACCCCAACCCATATGGGGTTAGGTGGAGTAGGCCTCACAGTTTGCACATAGGAAAAATACTAGAAGATAGTTAATAGCCAGCCCTAAGCTTCTAACCGCTCTGAACAGGTCAAGTGACGTAAAAAGTTACATTACAACAATGGATCATTACATACCTTCATTTACAACTGTCTAACTAATGAAATAGAGGGAAAATTCCTCATTTGTCAACTGGTGTCACAGAACCTTCCAGAATATTCAGGAAATTCCCTCAGTGTCAGTATCAGTGGCGGCTCGTAGCGCCAGTAATATTTATATTATCATACCACATCAGACTTTTATTTTTAATAATTTTTATCTTGTTTCAACAACAAAAAAAAAAAAAATTAAAAATTCGGTTATAAATACATTGAAAACAACATATAACAGATTTTTCCTGTAATATATTTGTCAGTTGCAAATTATTTTAGTGTAAGGTTGATGAAGTCAAACATCTCCTTGCCAACCTCAACAGAACACATGACCATAACACAAGGCATAGATCACTCTTTGATGTTCCTCGTGTCCATCTCACACTATGCAAAAACTCAATGCACATAAAAGGCCCTAAAATCTGGAATTCATTACCTGTAAATATAAAAGAAACACTACCTGTTTATAAATTCAAGTCTCTTCTCAAAGATCACTTACTCACCCAAAACCAAATAAATACTGAATAACTGAACCTTATAAATTGTATATCTTAAATGTTTCTCACAATTATATCACATAAAATGTTAAACCTAAAACCCAATCTAACTTTATTTTTTTTTAAATACACTACCTAACAGAATACTCCATTCTACTGAATGTACAACAATGCATACAACCATATGACCTGTCTTTGTAATACTCACTTGTGCTTTATAGTAACCTGTTTACATTAATGTTTTATCACTGATTTCATCATTGCTTAGTTAATCTTAAGTTAATTTTAAGCCAGCCCGTAATGCTATGCATAGTATAAGTGGCTTTGGCATACTGCTCTTACCTGTATTTGTTGTACCTCTGTATGTGTGCTCAAATTTTTAAATAAATAAATAAATAAATAAATAAATCCTAGGATGATTGCACATTCAAATTCAAATTTAAATTCAAAGTTTATTCTCTATAAGGATTACAACGCTGAGTTTACAGAATTTGGTTATTGTGTGGTTTACATGTAGTAAAATAATAATTACAGAGTGTACCACTAGAACACCTAGCATGGCTAGGCATTTCAGGCAGACTTAGTTTAATTCTTAATTTTAAAATATTACAAATTATGAGGTAAGTTGGTATGTGTCCCAATACCTAAATGAACCCACATACTTTCTTACTACAGATGTTATATTGCTCAGGTTGCAGTCTGTATTGCAGCACGCTACCCAGAGCACCTGTCACATTACGATCCCTGTATGCAGCAGCAGCAGCTGAGTTATACTGACGGCAGACTGTGAAGGCTTACTCAGCCCTGTAACAACTTCAGACAGTATTACCAAGGCTGGCTCCTCCTCAGGAAAATTAATGAATAGAAAAAGAACAAAAACTGACAAACATAAACACTTTATTATTTAGAAAATATAAAATATAAAACACTTAAATACGAAATATTAATCCTACTTTAAAGAAAATGAAAAATGAAAAATATAAATGATATCTGAATTCAACGCTTATATATATATATAAAACTTGGGTGTCTGGTGTTGATGACACTGCATGTTGTTGAAATCGTAGCCATTGCCGATGATGGGGGGGGGGGGGGGTGTCGCAGGTGTTGGTGACAACCCACCGGCTCGTTCTTCACAGATTTTATAGCCGTCAGTAATCCGTCCAGATGACAGGAAAGCAGGTTTTTTACCACTGCAATGATGAGGGGTTATATCCTGCTACGGGTTTAGTGCTTCCCCCTTGATTATAATAATAATAATAATATATCCTGCTACTTGCATACGCAAACAGGTAAATGGATCAGAAATTGGGACGTCTCAGAACGTTAGTCTGTCTCCTTCAATTCTACTCGTTGATTGGCAGGTGACCCTCTCTGTCCTTTCAAGCTGTAAAGACAGACAGATTACCCACTGCTTAAGAAATCACTCTCCATGATAAGTACAATACCTAAAAGATGTGGTGATTATTGAAACATTTAACCTATCAAGACTGAAAGGACTAAGTTAATTATTGGTCAAAAGTGAAGCTTTCAACCAATAAGTCCACTAGAATATGAGCAGGCATGTACTTACAGCAGTGTTGGGAGCTGTGAGTCGAGTGATTTACTGTTTGACCGGAGCCCCACACGTCACCTTTCGGGGGGGGGAAGAGGGAGGGGAAGGGATAGCGGGAGCTAGACTGACCCTACCTTAACAAGCAGCTGGCAATCAAACTATCACTTTCGGGGAGGGGGAAAAAGGGGGGAATAGCGGGAGCTGGACTTACCCTACCTTAACAAGTAGCCGGCAATGAAACTATTGTTACTATATACTCCCTCGCTACTCCTATCTATTGAACTTTTCCCTCACACTCCCCCATACCAAGGAGTATAAGAAGAATAGGCGAGGAGAAAGTTCTAACATGTGGAAGTCGCGTAAGGCAACAAATCTTCTACTGACTGTCACGACTTAACCAGTCAGAGAAATAATTGGATGAACCATTGATATACACAATATGGAACTTAAAAGCCTGGAGTGCCAGTGTCCACCTCAAGAGGCGACTGTTGGTTCCCTTAAAAGTTTCTAGGTATATCAAAGGTTTGTGGTCCATTTCTAAAATGAATTCTTTTTCCAGCAAATAAAATTTAAGTTTGGAGATACCCCACACAAGGGCCAAACATTCCTTTTCTAAGGTGGAGTATCTCGTTTCTGTGGGAAGGAGTTTCCGGCTTAGGAAGCATACAGGGAAGGGAGTACCATCATGGTATTGTAGTAACACTGCACCTAAGCCAGTATTGGAGGCATCAGTTCTTAAACAAAATGTTTTATTAATATCTGGAATCTTAAGTATAGGGTCTTTCGAAAAGATACTTTTAATCTCATTAAACTTTTCCCGAGCTACGTCGGAAAGTTCAAGAGGTTCCTTCACAGACTTTTTAAGGAAGTCGGATAAGATGCCTGTAAGATCAGTAAGGTTTGGGATAAACCGTGCATAAAAATTTACAGAACCAAGAAAGCTATGCATGAGCTTCTTGGTTTTTGGGAATTTAAATTCTAATAAAGCTTTGATCTTACTGGGGAGAGGCTGCAGAGAGTTATTAGAAAGTATCAGTCCAAGATATCTAATCTTGTTATACCCAAGGAAGCATTTCTTCGGCTTGGCAGTGAGGCCATGTGAGCGTAACCTACGCAAAACTGATGTTACTGTTTGGATATGTTCGCCCCACGTGGATGTCATTACGTAAATGTTATCAAAATAAACTGAAACATTTGGCATATTACCCAAGACCTTTCTCATCAGTCTCATGTAGGTAGCACAGGCAGTTACCAAACCGAAGGGCATAGTTCTATATTGCATCAGTCCTTGGTGTGTAGGAAAAGCGGTGTACTGCTTAGAAGAAGGATCTAACATTACTTGATGATATGCCTGTGCAATATCAATCTCTGAAAAGAATGAAGAGTCACAAAATTTGTGTAGATCGCTATCTATTAAGGGCATAGGCTCAGCATCCCACCGAGTTACAGCATTAAGGCCTCTGAAGTCAATAGCAAGTCTATATGAATTATCCTCCTTCTTAACCATGACTACTGGTGAGCAATATGCAGATACTGATATTACCAAAAACAACTGGTGGGAGCTCCATTGTTGGTGCTAGGGAGGATAGGAATAAGACAGGGAAACATGCACCAACAGGGAATACAGTCACAGAAACCCAAGGCAAACGGAAACCAAGCCTGTGCACATACTATGCACTTGGTATCTGCAGGCATGGGAAATCTGGAAAAACAGATGGGACGTACAACTATGACCACCCTAGAAAATGCCGTGCCCATATGACAACAGGAAAATGCAAACTGTGCTATAACTTAAATGGCCAGGCACACCACCTAAAGGGGACAAAAAGATACAAAACATCCAGGCCATGGGAAAACCTGGGTAGCCAGAGCCACTCAAGAGGGAGAGGTTTTTTAGTGCCAGGAAGGAAAAAAACTGGCAGGAAATGGCAGAAATTGTACACCAAATCCAGTCATTCCTGGAGTGGAACCACAATCGATGGCCTCCACTCCATACCAACAGATACAGATACTAATGCCGGAAAAAAAAATCCCCCCCAGTACCAACAATGCCACCAGTCCATTGACATTCTTCTTTGCAAATATACAGGGTCTAAAACCAGCAACAAACAACAAAATACCTTTCATCCGACGACTGCTTGCAGAGGCAAAGGCAATGTTCGCGGCTTTCACTGAGACCCATGTAAAGGATCACTTGGACATCGAAGTATGGATCCCAGGTTACAACCTATACAGATGTGACAGAGTGAACAGGCAAAAGGAGGGGGTTGGCCTGTACATTGCGGAGTCACTTGTTTGCACAGAACTGCTTAATGCCTCAAATGATGTAGTGGAAGTTTTAGCAGTAAAGGTCGAGAACCAAAACCTAGTCATTGTGGTAGTCTACAAGCCTCTAGATGCAACATCCCAGCAATTCCAGGAACAGCTGTTAAAAATTGACCACTGTCTGGAAAATCTTCCAGCTCCTTCACCCAACATCTTGCTCCTGGGGGATTTTAACTTAAGGCACCTAAAATGGAGGAATATAGCAAATAATATTGTTGCAGCAATAACACCAGGAGGCAGCTCTGATGAAAACTCACACTCACACGAGCTTTTAAATCTCTGCACAAAATTCAATTTAAACCAGCAAATAATAGAGCCTACTAGAATGGAGAATACACTAGACCTCATCTTCACTAACAATGATGATCTGATCAGAAATGTCACCATATCAAAAACAATATACTCAGATCACAACATAATTGAGGTTCAGACATGTATGCGCGGAGCCCCAGACCGACAAAATGAGATTAGTCACGAGGGAGCATTACCTGGACCTGGAGTTTACCTGGAGAGAGTTCCGGGGGTCAATGCCCCCGCGGCCAAATTCAACTTCAATAACAAAAACATAAAGTGGGACCAAGTAAACCAAGTCCTAACCTATATAAGCTGGGAAGATATACTAAGCAACACAGACCCCAACTTATGCCTAGAACAGATTAACTTGGTGGCACTCGATGTATGCACAAGACTTATTCCTCTAAGAAAAAGGAGGAGTAGATGTAAAATAGAAAGAGACAGGCGCTCCCTTTACAGGCGACAGAAAAGAATAACAGAGCGGGTAAAAGTGGTCAATATGTCTGAAATGCGTAGAGAGACACTGGTCAGAGAAATAGCAAACATCGAACTTAAGCTAAAGGAATCTTATAGGAGTCAGGAATCGCTGGAAGAACTAAAAGCCATAAATGAAATCGAAAGAAACCCAAAGTATTTCTTCTCCTATGCCAAACCAAAGTCGAGAAGAATGTCCAGTATTGGGCCCTTACTTAAACAAGATGGGTCCTACACAGATGACAGCAAGGAAATGAGTGAGCTACTCAAGTCCCAATATAACTCAGTTTTTAGCAAGCCACTAACCAGACTGAGAGTCGAAGATCAAAATGAATTTTTTATGAGAGAGCCACAGAATTTGGTTAACACAAGCCTTTCTGATGTTATCCTGACGCCAAATGACTTCGAACAGGCGATAAATGACATGCCCATGCACTCTGCCCCAGGGCCAGACTCATGGAACTCCGTGTTCATCAAGAACTGCAAGAAGCCTCTTTCACGAGCCTTTACCATCCTATGGAGAGGGAGCATGGACACGGGAGTCGTCGCACAGTTACTAAAAACAACAGACATAGCCCCACTCCACAAAGGGGGCAGTAAAGCAACAGCAAAGAACTACAGACCAATAGCACTAACATCCCATATAAAATCTTTGAAAGGGTCCTAAGAAGCAAGATCACCACCCATCTAGAAACTCATCAGTTACACAACCCAGGGCAACATGGGTTTAGAACAGGTCGCTCCTGTCTGTCTCAACTATTGGATCACTACGACAAGGTCCTAGATGCACTAGAAGACAAAAAGAATGCAGGTGTAATATATACAGACTTTGCAAAAGCCTTCGACAAGTGTGACCATGGCGTAATAGCGCACAAAATGCGTGCTAAAGGAATAACAGGAAAAGTCGGTCGATGGATCTATAATTTCCTCACTAACAGAACACAGAGTAGTAGTAGTGAACAGAGTAAAGTCCGAGGCAGCCACGGTGAAAAGCTCTGTTCCACAAGGCACAGTACTCGCTCCCATCTTGTTCCTCATCCTCATATCTGACATAGACAAGGATGTCAGCCACAGCACCATGTCTTCCTTTGCAGATGACACCCGAATCTGCATGACAGTGTCTTCCATTGCAGACACTGCAAGGCTCCAGGCGGACATCAACCAAATCTTTCAGTGGGCTGCAGAAAACAATATGAAGTTCAACGATGAGAAATTTCAATTACTCAGATATGGTAAACACGAGGAAATTAAATCTTCATCAGAGTACAAAACAAATTCTGGCCACAAAATAGAGCGAAACTCCAACGTCAAAGACCTGGGAGTGATCATGTCGGAGGATCTCACCTTCAAGGACCATAACATTGTATCAATCGCATCTGCTAGAAAAATGACAGGATGGATAATGAGAACCTTCAAAACGAGGGATGCCAAGCCCATG
This sequence comes from Cherax quadricarinatus, assembly GCF_026875155.1. Taxonomy (NCBI): domain Eukaryota; kingdom Metazoa; phylum Arthropoda; class Malacostraca; order Decapoda; family Parastacidae; genus Cherax; species Cherax quadricarinatus. The sequence goes on along the minus strand of NC_069418.1, from coordinate 2,682,753 downwards.
ATGACACTCTTCAGGTCACTTGTTCTATCTAGGCTGGAATATTGCTGCTCACTAACAGCACCTTTCAAGGCAGGTGAAATTGCTGACCTAGAAAATGTACAGAGAACCTTCACGGCGTGCATAACGGAGATAAAACACCTCAATTACTGGGAGCGCTTGAGGATCCTGAACCTGTATTCCCTGGAACGCAGGCGGGAGAGATACATTATTATATACACCTGGAAAATCCAAGAGGGACTAGTACCGAACTTGCACACGAAAATCACTCACTACGAAACCAAAAGACATGGCAGACGATGCAACATCCCCCCAATGAAAAGCAGGGATGTCACTAGACTGTTAAGAGACCATACAATAAGCGTCAGGGGCCCGAGACTGTTCAACTGCCTCCCAGCATACATAAGGGGGATTACCAACAGACCCCTGGCAGTGTTCAAGCTGGCACTGGACAAGCACCTATAGTCGGTTTCTGATCAGCCGGCCTGTGGCTCGTACTTTGGTTTGCATGCAGCCAGCAGTAACAGCGTGGTTGATCAGGCTCTGATCCACCAGGAGGCCTGGTCACAGACCGAGCCGCAAGGGCGTTGACCCCCGGAACTCTCTCCAGGTAAACTCCAGGAGTTGGGTGTATGTGAGGCTTGACTGAGCTGGGTGTATGTGAAGCTAGACTTAGCTGGGTATATGTGAGGCTTGACTGAGCTGGGTATATGAGAGGCTTGACTGAGCTGGGTATATGTGAGACTTGACTGAGCTGGGTATATGTGAGGCTTGATTGAGCTAGGTATATGTGAAGCTTGACTGAGCTGCGTATATGTGAAGCTTGACTGAGCTGGGTATATGTGAAGCTTGACTGAGCTGGGTATATGCGAGGCTTGACTGAGCTGGGTATATGCGAGGCTTGACTGAGCTGGGTATATGTGAGGCTTGACTGAGCTGGGTATATGTGAGGCTTGACTGAGCTGGGTATATGTGAGGCTTTCCTGAGCTGGGTATATGTAAGGCTTGAGTGAGCTGGGTGTACGTGAGGCTTGACTGAGCTGGGTGTATGTGAGGCTTGACTGAGCTGGGTGTATGTGAAGCTTGACTGAGCTAGGTGTATGTGAAGCTTGACTGAGCTGGTGTATGTGAAGCTTGGCTGAGCTGGGTGTATGTGAAGCTCGACTGAGCTGGGTGTATGTGAATCTTAACTGAGCTGGGTGTATGTGAGGCTTGACTGAGCTGGGTGTATGTGAAGCTTGACTGAGTTGGGTGTATGTGACGCTTGACTGAGCTGGGTGTATGTGAAGCTTGACTGAGTTGGGTGTATGTGACGCTTGACTGAGCTGGGCTTGAAGCTTGACTGAGCTGGGTGTATGTGGAGCTTAATTTAGCTAGGCATATGTGAGGCTTGACTGAGCTGGGTTTGAAGCTTGACTGAGCTGGGTATATGTGATACTTGGCTGAGCTGGGTGTATGTGAGGCTTGACTGAGCTGGGTGTATGTGAAGCTTGACTGAGCTGGGTATATGTGTGGCTTGAGTGAGCTGGGTATATGTGAGGCTTGACTGAGCTGGGTATTTGTGAGGCTTGACTGAGCTGGGTATATTTGAAGCTTGACTGAGCTGGGTATATGCGAGGTTTGACTGAGCTGGGTATATGCGAGGCTTGACTGAGCTGGGTATATGTGAGGCTTGACCGAGCTGTGTATATGTGAGGCTTGACTGAGCTGGGTGTATGTGAGGCTTGACTTAGCTGGGTTTGAAGCTTGACTGAGCTGGATATATGTGAAGCTTGACTGAGCTGGGTATATGTGAAGCTTGACTGAGCTGGGTATATGTGAAGCTTGACTGAGCTGGGTATATTTGAAGCTTGACTGAGCTGGGTATATGCGAGGTTTGACTGAGCTGGGTATATGCGAGGCTTGACTGAGCTGGGTATATGTGAGGCTTGACCGAGCTGTGTATATGTGAGGCTTGACTGAGCTGGGTGTATGTGAGGCTTGACTTAGCTGGGTTTGAAGCTTGACTGAGCTGGATATATGTAAGGCTTAACTGAGCTGGGTGTATGTGAGGCTTGACTGAGGTGGGTGTATATGAGACTTGACTGAGATGGGTGTATGTGAAGCTTGACTGAGCTGGGTGTATATGAGGCTTTACTGAGCTGGGTGTTTGCCTGGAGAGAGTTCCGGGGATCACCGCCCCCGCGGCCCGGTCTGAGACCATGCCGTGTATGTGAAGCTTGACTGAGTTGGGTGTATGTGAAGCTTGACGGAGCTGGGTGTATGTGAAGCTTGACTGAGGTGGGTATATGTGTGGCTTTACTGAGTTGGGTGTATGTGAGGCTTTACTGAGCTAGGTGTATGTGAAGCTTGACTGAGCTGGGTGTATGTGAAGCTTGACTGAGCTGGGTGTATGTGAAGCTTGACTGAGCTGGGTGTATGTGCAGCTTGACTGAGCTGGGTGTATGTGAAGCTTGACTGAGCTGGGTATATGTGAGGCTTGACTGAGCTGGGTATATATGAGACTTGACTGAGCTGGGTATATGTGAGGCTTGACTGAGCTGGGTATTTGTGAGGCTTGACTGAGCAGGGTATATGTAAGGCTTGACTGAGCTGGGTATATGTGAAGCTTGAATGAGCTGGGTATATGTGAAGCTTGACTGAGCTGGGTATATGTGAGTCTTGACTGAGCTGGGTATATGCAAGGCTTGACTGAGCTGACTTTGAAGCTTGACTGAGCTGGGTATATGCAAGACTTGACTGAGGTGGGTGTATATGAGGCTTGACTGAGCTGGGTGTATGTGAGGCTTTACTGAGCTGGGTGTATGTGAAGCTTGACTGAGCTGGGTGTATGTGAAGCTTGATTGAGCTGGGTGTATGTAAAGCTTGACTGAATTGGGTGTATGTGAAGCTTGACTGAGCTAGGTGTATGTGAAGCTTGACTGAGCTTGGTGTATGTGAAGCTTGATTGAGTTGGGTGTATGTGAAGCTTTACTGAGCTGGGTGTATGTGAAGCTTGACTGAGCTGGGTGTATGTGACGCTTGACTGAGATAAGATAAGATTTCATTTGGATTTTTAACCCCGGAGGGTTAGCCACCCAGGATAACCCAAGAAAGCCAGTGTGTCATGGAGGACTGTCTAACTTATTTCCATTGGGGTCCTTAATTTTGTCCCCCTGGATGCGACCCACACCAGTCGACTAACACCCAGGTGCCTATTTGCTGCTAGGTGAACAGGACAACAGGTGTAAAGAAACGTGTCGAATGTTTCCACCCGCCGGGAATCGAACCCGGGCCCTCCGTGTGTGAAGCGGGAGCTTTAGCCACCAGGCCACCGGGCCACCGGCACTGAGCTGGGTGTATGTGAAGCTTGATTGAGTTGGGTGTATGTTACGCTTGACTGAGCTGGGTGTATGTGAAACTTGACTCTGCTGGGTGTATGTAAAGCTTGACTGAGCTGGGTATATGTGAGGCTTGACTGAGCTGAGTATATGTGAGGCTTGACTGAGCTGAGTATATGTGAGGCTTGACTGAGCTGGGTATATGTGAGGCTTGACTGAGCTGGGTATATGTGAAGCTTGACTGAGCTAGGTATATTTGAAGCTTGACTGAGCTGGGTATATGTGAATCTTGACTGAGCTGGGTATATGTGAGGCTTGACTGAGCTGGGTATTTGTGAGGCTTGACTGAGCTGGGTATTTGCGAGGCTTGACTGAGCTAGGTATATTTGAAGCTTGACTGAGTTGGGTGTATGTGACGCTTGACTGAGCTGGGTTTGAAACTTGACTGAGCTGGGTGTATGTGAAGCTTAACTGAGCTGGATGTATCTGAAGCTTGACTGAGTTGGGTGTATGTGAAGCTTAACTGAGCTGGGTGTATGTGACGCTTGACTGAGCTGGGTTTGAAGCTTGACTGAGCTGGGTTTATGTGAAGCTTAACTGAGCTGGGTGTATGTGAGGCTTGACTGAGATGGGTTTGAAGCTTGACTGAGCTGGGTATATGTGAACTTGACTGAGTGGGTATGTGTGAGGCTTGACTGAGTGGGTATATGTGAGGACTTAACGTGAGCTGGGGATATGTGAGACTTGACTGAGCTGGGTGTATGTGAGGCTTGACTGAGCTGGGTGTATGTGAAGCTTGACTGAGCTGGGTATATGTGAGGCTTGACTGAGCTGGGTATATATGAGACTTAACCGAGCTGGGTATATGTGAGACTTGACTGAGCTGGGTACATGTGAGGCTTGATTGAGCTGGGTATATGTGAAGCTTGACTGAGCTGGGTATATGTGAAGCTTGAGTTAGCTGGGTATATGTGAAACTTGACTGAGCTGGGTATATGCGAGGCTTGACTGAGCTGGGTATATGTGAGGCTTTACTGAGCTGGGTGTATGTGAAGCTTGACTAAGCTGGGTGTATGTGAAGCTTGACTGAGCTGGGTTTGAAGCTTGACTGAGCTGGGCATATGTGAAGCTTAACTGAGCTGGGTGTATGTGAGGCTTGACTGAGATGGGTTTGAAGCTTGACTGAGCTGGGTATATGTGAAACTTGACTGAGCTGGGTGTATGTGAGGCTTGACTGAGCTGGGTGTATGTGAAGCTTGACCGAGCTGGGTATATGTGAGGCTTGACTGAGCTGGGTATATGTGAGGCTTGACTGAGCTGGGAATATGTGAGACTTGACTGAGCTGGGTATATGTGAGGCTTGATTGAGCTTGGTATATGTGAAGTTTAACTGAGCTGGGTGTATGTGAGGCTTGACTGAGATGGGTTTGAAGCTTGACTGAGGTGGGTATATGTGAAACTTGACTGAGCTGGGTGTATGTGAGCCTTGACTGAGCTGGGTGTATGTGAAGCTTGACTGAGCTGGGTATATGTGAGGTTTGACTGAGCTGGGTATATGTGAGGCTTGACTGAGCTGGGTATATGTGAGACTTGACTGAGCTGGGTATATGTGAAGCTTGACTGAGCTGGGTATTTGTGAAGCTTGACTTAGCTGGGTATATGCGAGGCTTGACTGAGCTGGGTATATGTGAGGCTTGACTGAGCTGGGTATATGTGAGGCTTGACTGAGCTGGGTATATGTGAAGCTTGACTGAGCTGGGTATATGTGAAGCTTGACTGAGCTGGGTATATGTGAAGCTTGACTGAGCTGGGTACATGCGAGCCTTGACTGAGCTGGGTATATGCGAGGCTTGACTGAGCTGGGTATATGTGAGGCTTGACTGAGCTGTGTATATGTGAGGCTTGACTGAGCTGGGTGTATGTGAGGCTTGACTGAGCTGGGTTTGAAGCTTGACTGAGCTGGATATATGTAAGGCTTGACTGAGCTAGGTGTATGTGAGGCTTGACTGAGCTGGGTGTATATGAGGCTTGACTGAGCTGGGTGTATGTGAAGCTTGACTGTGCTGGGTGTACATGAGGCTTGACTGAGCTGGGTGTATGTGAGGCTTTACTGAGCTGGGTGTATGTGAAGCTTGACTTTGCTGGGTGTATGTGAAGCTTGACTGAGCTGGGTTTGAAGCTTGACTGAGCTGGGTATATGTGAAGCTTAACTGAGCTGGATGTATGTGAGGCTTGACTGAGCTGGGTGTATGTGAAGCTTGACCGAGCTGGGTATATGTGAGGCTTGACTGAGCTGGGTATATGTGAGGCTTGACTGAGCTGGGTATATGTGAGACTTGACTGAGCTGGGTATATGTGAGGCTTGACTGAGCTGGGTATATGTGAGGCTTGACTGAGCTGGGTATATGTGAGACTTGACTGAGCTGGGTATATGTGAGGCTTGGTTGAGCTGGGTATATGTGAAGCTTGACTGAGCTGGGTATATGTGAAGCTTGACTTAGCTGGGTATATGTGAAGCTTTACTGAGCTCGGTACATGCGAGGCTTGACTGAGCTGGGTATATGCAAGGCTTGACTGAGCCTGGTATATGTGAGGCTTGACTGAGCTGGGTATATGTGAGGCTTTACTGAGCTGGGTGTATGTGAGGCTTGACTGACCTGGATTTGAAGGTTGACTGAGCTGGGTATATGTAAGGCTTGACTGAGCTGGGTGTATGTGAGGCTTGACTGAGCTGGGTGTATGTGAAGCTTGACTGAGCTGGGTGTATGTGAAGCTTGACTGAGCTGGGTGTATGTGAAGCTTGACTGAGCTGGGTGTATGTGAAGCTCGACTATGCTGGGTGTATGTGAATCTTAACTGAGCTGGGTGTATGTGAGGCTTGACTGAGCTGGGTGTATGTGAAGCTTGACTGAGTTGTGTGTATGTGACGCTTGACTGAGCTGGGTTTGAAGCTTGACTGAGTTGGGTGTATGTGAGGCTTGACTGAGCTGGGTTTGAAGCTTGACTTAGCTGGGTATATGTGAAGCTCGACTATGCTGGGTGTATGTGAAACTTGACTGAGCTGGGTGTATGTGAGGCTTGACTGAGCTGGGTGTATGTGAAGCTTGACTTAGCTGGGTATATGTGAGGCTTGACTGAGCTAGGTATATGTGAGGCTTGACTGAGCTGGGTATATGTGAGGCTTGACTGAGCTGTTTATATGTGAGGCTTGACTGAGCTGTGTATATGTGAAGCTTGACTGAGCTGGGTATATGTGAAGCTTGACTGACCTGGGTATATGTGAAGCTTGTCTGAGCTGGGTATATGCGAGGCTTGACTGAGCTGGGTATATGCGACCCTTGACTGAGCTGGGTATATGTGAGGCTTGACTGAGCTGTGTATATGTGAGGCTTGACTGAGCTGGGTGTATGTGAGGCTTGACTGAGATGGGTGTGAAGCTTGACTGAGCTGGATATATGTAAGGCTTGACTGAGCTAGGTGTATGTGAGGCTTGACTGAGCTGGGTGTATATGAGGCTTAACTGAGCTGGGTGTATGTGAGGCTTGAGTCGGCTGGGTGTATGTGAAGCTTGACTGAGCTGGGTGTATATGAGGCTTGACTGAGCTGGGTGTTTACCTGGAGTTTACCTGGAGAGAGTTCTGGGGGTCAACGCCCCCATATCGTAGGGGTTCTTAAATGGAGATATCGAGTGTTGAAGGTAGACACACTTGTTGGATGGTAACATATATTGTCAGACTGAGATGATGAGGAATGGAGCCCAGCCTTTCCGTGTTCTTGTCTGGATGGTCTGCCGCCGAGTGAGGGGGAGGCAGAGGTACGAGCCTACACATGGGCATCCCGTGACGTCACACAAAGTCACAGGCCTACAAGGGATCTCCTATCTAAAGCACATGGATGATACTAACATGCTATGCTATATAACACAGGGATCAGCAACTATGCTGACAGCTCGGTCATGTTACGTATGTCGTCTCGACATACACTACTATCTATAGGCTGAACAGCCAGGCAGTTCTGGGCTGATTCTATACAATAACAAATTCATATATAATTTAGAACTAATGGATGGTTCATAATGGATGTTACAACATGAGTTTTAAAATAATGGGTGTTAACGTAATGGAGTTTAACGTAATGAGTTTTAATGTAATGCATTACAAACTATAAGAGCAATCATTGTCCCAATATGGATGGAATTGATCGATTGATCTGTATTCAACCCACTTACGGATTCTGGGAAGAATAAATATATATATACAAGGTGAAATTAAAACAGCAAAGCATCTGGTGCACTCAGACTTTTACTGTCACATTCTCAGAATATGGAGGGAACGTGAACACAAAAAATTTCTGACAATGATCAGCTAATGACAAAACACACAGTTGAAAAATTTCATTCATCTCGGACATCTAATTATACAGGCTGTTTTCACTTAAACCCAATTCTGCGAGGGTAAGGTTTACGTATGCAGAATGGTTATCATCTCTGGGAGGATCGAATTCCTCTGCAATGGCTAACACATCCCTTGACTGAGGACAGTCTGAACGAGTATCTACAAAAGATACAGCTTCAATCACTAGTGATGTGGAATTACTAATTCTTCTGCTAGGAGTCCCTCAACTCGACTATTCGATACAGTAATTCTTGGCTCATTACAAAGCCCACTAACGGGGGGCTGGTGGCTTCACAGAAAGAATAAGATCTTCCTGGAGCAGGAATCGAATCACCCAGAACACAAGGGATCGGTTCTTTCTTACTGGAGGAATGAACAAACTCGGTGGAGTGGATGACTCCCCGGTTGAAAAAATTAACGCTTTAACACGCAATATGAGCAAGGGAGAACGAATCTACTACCCTCAAACTGCAAGCACAGGGAAAATAAATGAACACGGTCAACAATGCTGATATTCAATTGAGTCGCACACAGTGACACGAGGTATCAGCTATAAAGAAACTACACTTACAAACGTTAGCAACACGTTGAAAGTTACTCGAGAAATAACTTCTTACAATGCACTGATTACTGTCAACTAGGATGGGATCACCATCTGGAACATTAGGAACAACAACAGACACTTAGTGAGAACACTAGCTGTAACAGGGGACGTTTTTCTGCAGACAGCATGTCACATCAACAAGAGATGGCATTACTAGTTTCAAGTATCGTTTTTTTGACAAAGGGATCCCCTGTGGAGAAACTCTACTCGAAAATAGCAGTCATTGCAGGGATAGGCTGTGCTCAAGGCAGTCTGAGTGTCCTCGGACACTTGAGGCAACGGAACACTATCCTGCAAGTCTGAAGGTGTAGGTGGAAAACAGATGGGAGTGACAGAATACTAGTGCCTGACCCCTGGCTACGTTAATAAGTAATTCCGGATCTAAAAGGAACTTAATCTGAACTTCACATTTCGCAAACACTTTAACAAATCTCAGATACATTGCTCAAGGGCTAGATATTGTCTTTCAGTCAGTAAGGGAAAGTTGGTACTGTGGACGGATTCATATTGACTTTGACTGGAATGATCACTAAGTGAACGTTCAAAAGTGACTGGGACTCTCAGTGAAACTTACTGAAGGACATAAAGACAAGAAAAATGGAGAGAATTGACACAATAAGCTTAAAAGGGGAGAAAATGTAATGATTCTGCATAAGTAATTAAAAATTGACAGGTTACACAGTAAGCAAAGAATACAAAAAGAAAAATATTCAACTTAAAAGAACAACACTTTGAAAATGAAAGAAACTTGTACTTTGCTCAAAACTGATTTGTTCAAATTTTTCTTTAAATTGAATGAATGGCACAGTGAGTTGTCTTTACTTTCAATGCAACAGGGAAATACACAACAAAATGATAAATCAATCAAAAAGAAAAAGTATTAAAATGGACTCAATAAAAAATTGTGCAAAATAAAACAGAGGCACAATTCACTGAAATAAAATAAAATGGCACAGAACAGAGCATAAGAAACTGCAACACAATATTTGCACAAGAATTATTGCAAAAGGAATCAATGTGCAATAATAAAAATTATTACACACAAGAAAAGAAATATATCAAGGAATGAACACTTTAACTCTTAACTGCACTCAAGCAACACTTAACAAGCAAAAGAACAATTTACTCTAAAAGAAGAACTTAAAAATTGCACTAAGAGTGAATTTGTTCAATGAAACATTAAAAATAATAGGTGCTAAAACACATAACAAAAAAAAGTTTGAACACTTACAGTGATGCAGAACACAACACTTACAGTGATGCAGAACACAACACTTACAGTGATGCAGAACACAACACTTACAGTGATGCAGAACACAACACTTAGTGATGCAGAACACAACACTTACAGTGATGCAGAACACAACACTTACAGTGATGCAGAACACAACACTTACAGTGATGCAGAACACAACACTTACAGTGATGCAGAACACAACACTTACAGTGATGCGAACACAACACTTACAGTGATGCAGAACACAACACTTACAGTGATGCAGAACACAACACTTACAGTGAGCAGAACACAAACACTTCAGTGATGCAGAACCCCAAAAACTTCAGTGATGCAGAAACCAAAATCAACAAACACAGTCTAGAATTTTCTTGAATTTAAATTGATGGGGGAAAAAATTTTGAAAAAAGATTTCTTGCTTTCACAAAATAATGGCAATTGTCTGTGGAAATAAACAAAATTTGACATGGCAAATGAAGGGGAAAATTTAACCAAAAATGTTCAACACACAGAGAACAAAACAAAAATACACAAATGCTGGGAAGAAAAAAAAATTATAACAGACAACACTGAGTTGTGATGCAGAATATGAGGTGAAAAAATTTTCTGAAATACTTCATGGAAAAACGAGAACACAAGGTGATTCTGAAGTGTAAACACAAGTTCTTAAATGCTCATATGTTGCACAACAACAAAGGAAAAACACTAAGGGGACTTTAAATTAAATGTATAAAAGAAACACAACACAACAGACAGAAATAAAGCACAAAAAAAACACTGAATTAAGAAGAGAAAACAAGAATTTGCAATCAGTATATAATAAACACTGAGTCTGATCAAGAGTCACTGAAAAGTCCTAAAAGAAAAATCACTGGAACCAAAAAAAATGTCTCAACCCAAAC
>NC_069418.1:2597168-2671799 GCF_026875155.1 Cherax quadricarinatus | reverse complement strand
TCTAAGAAAAAGGAGGAGTGATGTAAAATTGAAAGGAAGGCGCCCCCTTTACGGCGCGGAAAGAATAACAGAGGGGCTAAAGAGGTCAATTATCTAAAAATGCGTAGGGAGACATGGTCAGAGAAATGCAAGCCCATCAATTTAAGCAAAAAAGAACCCTTTGGGGAGTCAGGAATGCGGGAAAAGAACTAAAAGCCAAAAATGAAATCGAAAGAAAACCCAAAAGTTTTCTTCTCCTATCCCCAAATCAAAACGAAAAACCGCCCAGTTTTGGGGCCCCCCTACTTAAACAAGATGGGTCCTACACGATGACAGCAAGGAAATGGTGGCTACTCAAGTCCCAATATACTCATTTTTTAGCAAGCCGAAAACCGACTGGAGTCAAAGATAAAAATGATTTTTTTTATGAGAGAGCCACGGAAATTTGTTTAACACAAGCCTATCCGATGTACCCCTGACGCCAAATGACTTCGAACAGGCGATAATGCATCCCCATGCACTCTCCCGGGCCCCGGTGGAGGTGGCCTAAAGCCCCGCTTCCCCCAAACGGGGCCCGGGTTCGTTCCCGGCGGGTGGAAACTTCGAACTTTCCCTTTTACACCTTTTGCCCTGTTCACCTGCAGCAAAAGGGGTCGTGGGTGTTAGTCGACTGGGGGGGGTCCATCCTGGGGGACAAGTTAAGGACCCCAATGGAAAAAATTTGACAGTCCTCGATGAGCCTGACTTCTTGGGTTATCCTGGGTGGCAAAACCCTCCGGGGTTAAAAATCCGAACGAAATCTTATCTTATCTTATCTTATTATCAGGGAACTCTGTGTTCTCAAGAATTGCAAGAAGCCCTATCACGGCCTTTTCCATCCATGGGAGGGAGAAAGGACACCGGGGTCGTCCCACAGTTTCTAAAAAAAAACAGACATAGCCCCATCCCCAAAGGGGGGAGTTAAAAAGCAACAGCAAAGAATAAGACCAATAGCACTAAATCCCATATCAAAAAAATCTTTGAAAAGGGGCCTAAGAAGCAAGATACCACCCATCTAGAAAACCCCTCGTTACACAACCCAGGGCAACATGGGTTTAGAACAGGTCGCTCCTGTCTGTCTCAACTATTGGATCACTACGACAAGGTCCTAAATGCACTAGAAGACAAAAAGAATGCAGATGTAATATATACAGACTTTGCAAAAGCCATCACCAGCGCCACTACCAACATTGTGTTCATTACATTTATCAACAGTATTGTATTGAACATTAATGTCTATGTGACAAACCTCATCACACAATATGAAGTTCAACGATGAGAAATTTCAATTACTCAGATATGGTAAACACGAGGAAATTAAATCTTCATCAGAGTACAAAACAAATTCTGGCCACAAAATAGAGCGAAACACCAACGTCAAAGACCTGGGAGTGATCATGTCGGAGGATCTCACCTTCAAGGACCATAACATTGTATCAATCGCATCTGCTAGAAAAATGACAGGATGGATAATGAGAACCTTCAAAACTAGGGAGGCCAAGCCCATGATGACACTCTTCAGGTCACTTGTTCTATCTAGGCTGGAATATTGCTGCAAACTAACAGCACCTTTCAAGGCAGGTGAAATTGCCGTCCTAGAAAATGTACAGAGAACTTTCATGGTGCGCATAACGGAGATAAAACACCTCAATTACTGGGAGTGCTTGAGGTTCCTAAACCTGTATTCCCTGGACCGCAGGAGGGAGAGATACATGATTATATACACCTGGAAAATCCTAGAGGGACTAGTACCGAACTTGCACATGAAAATCACTCACTGCGAAAGCAAAAGACTTGGCAGACGATGCACCATCCCCCCAATGAAAAGCAGGGGTGTCACTAGCACGTTAAGAGACCATACAATAAGTGTCAGGGGCCCAAGACTGTTCAACTGCCTCCCAGCATACATAAGGGGGATTACCAACAGACCCCTGGCAGTCTTCAAGCTGGCACTGGACAAGCACCTAAAGTCAGTTCCTGATCAGCCGGGCTGTGGCTCGTACGTTGGTTTGCGTGCAGCCAGCAGCAACAGCCTGATTGATCAGGCTCTGATCCACCAGGAGGCCTGGTCACAGACCGGGCTGCGGGGGCGTTGACCCCCGGAACTCTCTCCAGGTAAACTCCAGGTAATAAAGCACCTAAATTACTGGGAATGAACTAGGGAACTGGATCTGTGCTTCAGTTACCGGAAGTAAGTCTGAATACCTTCCATCCCCCACAGGCGCTGTATAAACCTACGGGTTTAGCGCTTGCCCTTGATTTTAATAATAATAATTGGTAAACTGTGGACCAGCTGCAACTGTACCAACATGATGGGTCAAGGTGTCAGCCACTACGTTCGGCTAACCAGGGAAATGTTCGGTTGCAAATCTGAACTCTTGAATGGTCAAAGACTATCTTGCTAACCTACCTAGAGCCTGTTTGTTCCGAAAGGCATCAAGGTCACGTGGTCTATCATAATGAGTACTGATAAAATCACAGAATAGTTTTGAACTCCATACAATAGCTAACCTTGTACAAAGGCAACTGGATTACATTTACCATCTGTCTTTGGAGCTAAGAGGATGTCAGATCTTTAAGCAAACATTACGATGGCCTCACAGCATTACTAAATTCCCTGCATACTAGTATGTCCATCATTACTCTCACCGAAACCTGGCTAAAGCCAGATACTACAGACATCTATGCCATTCCTGGTTACACAGCCATACACAACTGTAGGCCAGATCAACAAGCGGGTGGCACAACTATATACTACTCAGACCAACTAGAATGTATCACTAATACTTGCACAAGGGATGAACATGGGGAATATATAATAGTTAAATTCAAATCCAAATACCTACAAAAACCTCTCACAGTGATAAAAATCTACAGAGTACCACAGTCAAACATTAGCCGTTTTAATGACAACCTAGGAAGCATGATAACTGATGCACACATGAACAAAGATCACTTACTACTCTCAGGTGACTTCAATTTTAATCTCCTGCAAGCCCAGGACCCACATGTTACTGAATTCACAAACACTGAGCAACTGCTTGTTGCTACCAACAGTAACAAAACCTACAAGAATTACAGAAACTAGTGTTTCCCTATTAGACTACATCTGGACCAACACTGTGAAAATTTTGTGTGGACTGCCTCCAAGTGAGTCACCTACCCTAGCAAACTCTGTTGACACCGAGCTCTGAGGTGGGTACCTTAGCCTCACAAGTGGCTTATAGGACAGATTTTCACAAATGATTGATGTTGCATGAAAACTCGCCTGCATGCACGTATAAAGGACCAACTTACTTGGTGTTGCAGCATATATCCTGATCTTCAACTTCCTAAGCCTAGCTTTAGCCCCTTTGGACTTCCCCTCAGAAACCACGTGCAACCGGGAGCCTTAATTCCTGCAATATTCAATCGTAATTAGTGTCCTGCCTGCACCTCAGAAATTCCTATATCCAAGAGGGTATGTATCCCCTAGTATAACTATGCAGACTCAGACACTAGCTTCCAGACTGCTCTGAGACACTGGTACTTACTGGGCATGCTCTGCCTGTTGCAACCGGGCCCACAGTAAACTCACTCACTCACAATCTCCCAAGACACTGGCCAGTAATCTACGAGATAAAGGTGAAGGTCTTGTCTTACTGTATGGGCCTGATGGAGGAGGTCATCTATGGTACATCGAGGTGCCTCTACCAGATTTCCCCAGGTCTCAGATGTGAAGACACGTGGGGGGCGCCATCTGCTGATCACGACACGTGTTGTCCAGTTGGTGTCTGTCTTAAGAAGGACGCTATTCTGTCTTTGTGACCCGCGCCTCGTCATTCAAGCTAGGGCTGCCAGTTCTCCCTAGCTAACTTATCCTAGTGTTTGCCTACATTATCGGCCTATTACTACCTATGTTAAGGTCTTAGGTCTACATTATTATTATCTACAGTTGTCTCAATAATCCTAATATTAGTGTACTACCAGTAAAACTACCTACTCCTTCCCTGAAGAGTAAATCTATAAATTAAATACATGCCTACCAAGAATCCATCGCCGACTAGAGAGAATGCTGTTTGTTTGGGAGGGTTTTAAGGGCTGCCCAGCTCAGCCGTCCCGTACGGCCATGCTGGATTTGTCCTGTGGAACTTTAGGGACCAAATAAATTTCCACAAACACCATATCCCCTTTAAAATCAGGCATAATCACAGATAATACCACAGACCACTACCCTACCTTCCTCATAAACAATCTAGGTAAATTACCCCAAGACACTACTAAAGTAACTTTCAGACTTCATAATGAGGCAGCCATTAATAACTTCACAACAGCAATGACAAACATCGACTGGCTAACTGAGCTAGAAACCTATACAGACACTGATGAATGTATTAATAATTTTCTAAAAGACCCAATACCTCTATAGAAAGCACTGCCCTAAAAAAAAATGACAGCTAAGAGACTGAACAGTCCCTGGCTAACACTAGTATCCTCAAATCCATAAATATAAAGCACCTATAAGAAAAACAGTATAGAATGGGTCACAGAACCAGAGACCAAACCAAATGTTTCTCACAAATCCTAACCAGCCTGATAAGAAGGGCATAAGAATTGTATTATGAGAACAGATTATCCAACTTAAAAGGTGATATAAAAAAGACCTGGAAAACCCTATCTGAATTTCTAGGAACAAAAAAGATCTCAAGAAACAGAGAAATTAAATTAACAAAACCAGAATTGCAGTAAATCAACCATTCAAATCATTATGAAGCTGTGTGTAGTATGTGGTCAGTCAAACAAACGGGCTTCCACATGGATAAATTGTCATTTTTGTGGAAATTGGTGTCACGCCCCTTGTGAAGATATCCAAGAACTAGCTACAAGCAGTATTAAAACAGGGAAGTGTTTTTGGGTATGCCCAAATGAGATAAATCTGTGGACTAAAATCACAAGGGTATTAAAAGAGGTCAACATCAAAGCTGCTTTCATAGACAACCTAGAAGCTTTCTACAACAGATGGGAACATAAAAAGTCTGGGCTGAATGGTACTGCCCTTGATAATGGCCATGTAGTCAGAAACTGTAAGGCTGGAGATGATGTCCTGGTAGTCAGTAAATGTGGGGCTGATAGTGCTGTCCTGGGAGACAGTAATGGTGAAGCTGGAGGTGCTGTCCTGGGAGACAGTAATGGTGAAGCTGGAGGTGCTGTCCTGGGAGACAGTAATGGTGAAGCTGGAGATGATGTCCTGGGAGACAGTAATGGTGAAGCTGGAGGTGCTGTCCTGGGAGACAGTAATGGTGAAGCTGGAGGTGCTGTCCTGGGAGACAGTGATGGTGAAGCTGGAGATGCTGTCCTGGGAGACAGTAATGGTGAAGCTGGAGATTTTGTCCAGGTAGTCGGGAATTATACGCAGGAAGAAATACATATAAATGACCTCATAGGGGACAGGAGCCATAGTAGGGAAACAAGTGTAGTCAAAGATAAGATAAAACCAATATTGCAAACTAGAAATACCGCAGGAAATATCAATCAAGAGGACTCCACTAGCAATAGTGAGGATATATTACCAAAAACAACTGGTGGGAGCTCCATTGTTGGTGCTAGGGAGGATAGAAGTAAGACAGGGAAACATGCACCAACAGGGTATACAGTCACAGAAATCCAAGGCAAACGGAAACCAAGCCTGTGCACATACTATGCACTTGGTATCTGCTGGCATGGGAAATCTGGAAAAACAGATGGGACGTGCAACTATGACCACCCTAGAAAATGCCATGCCCATATGACAACAGGAAAATGCAAACTCCCTTCCTGTAAGCTTTTTCACCCTGAACTGTGTACCTCTTCAGTACAGGAAAGACTGTGCTATAACTTAAATTGCCAGGCATACCATCTAAAGAGGACGAAAAGATACAAAACATCATGGCCATGGGAAAACCTGGGTAGCCACAGCCACTCAAGAGGGAGAGGTTTTTTAGTGCCAGGAAGGAAAAAAAACTGGCAGGAAATGGCAGAAATCGTACACCAAATCCAGTCATTCCTGGAGTGGAACCACAGTCGATGGCCTCCACTCCAAACCAACAGATACAGATACTAATGCCGGAAAAAAAATCCCCCCCCCAGTACCAACAATACCACCAGTCCGATGACATTCTTCTTTGCAAATATACAGGGTCTAAAGCCACAACAAACAACAAAATACCTTTCATCCATGGACTGCTTGCAGAGGCAAAGGCAATGTTTGCGGCTTTCACTGAGACCCACATAAAGGATCACTTGGACAACGAAATATGGATCCCAGGTTACAACCTATACAGATGTGACAGAGTGAACAGGCAAAAGGAGGGGATTGGCCTGTACATTGCAGAGTCACTTGTTTGCACAGAACTGCTAAATGCCTCAAATGATGTAGTGGAAGTTTTAGCAGTAAAGGTCGAGAACCAAAACCTAGTCATTGTGGTAGTCTACAAGCCTCTGGATGCAACATCCCAGCAATTCCAGGAACAGCTGTTAAAAATTGACCACTGTCTGGAAAATCTTCCAGCTTCTGCAACCAACATCTTGCTCCTGGGGGATTTTAACTTAAGGCAACTAAAATGGAGGAATATAGCAAATAATATTGTTGCAGCACTAACACCAGGAGGCAGCTCTGATGAAAACTCACACTCACACGAGCTTTTAAATCTCTGCACAAAATTAAATTTAAACCAGCAAATAATAGAGCCTACTATAATGGAGAATACACTAGACCTCATCTTCACTAACAATGATGATCTAATAAGAAATGTCACCATATCAAAAACAATATACTCAGATCACAACATAATTGAGGTTCAGACATGTATGCGCGGAGCCCCAGACTGACAAAATGAGATTAGTCACGAGGGAGCATTACCTGGACCTGGAGTTTACCTGGAGAGAGTTCCGGGGGTCAACGCCCCCGTGGCCCCCGCCGCGGCCCCCGCGGCCAAATTCAACTTCAATAACAAAAACATAAAGTGGGACCAAGTAAACCAAGTCCTAACCTATATAAGCTGGGAAGATATACTAAGCAACACAGACCCCAACTTATGCCTAGAACAGATTAACTTGGTGGCACTCGATGTATGCACAAGACTTATTCCTCTAAGAAAAAGGAGGAGTAGATGTAAAATAGAAAGAGACAGGCGCTCCCATTACAGGCGACGGAAAAGAATAACAGAGTGGCTAAAAGTGGTCAATCTGTCTGAAATGCGTAGAGAGACACTGGTCAGAGAAATAGCAAACATCGAACTTAAGCTAAAGGAATCTTATAGGAGTCAGGAATCGCGGGAAGAACTAAAAGCCATAAATGAAATCGAAAGAAACCCAAAGTATTTCTTCTCCTTTGCCAAATCAAAGTCGAGAACAACGTTCAGTATTGGGCCCTTACTTAAACAAGATGGGTCCTACACAGATGACAGCAAGGAAATGAGTGAGCTACTCAAGTCCCAATATGACTCAGTTTTTAGCAAGCCACTAACCAGACTGAGAGTCGAAGATCAAAATGATTTTTTTATGAGAGAGCTACAGAATTTGGTTAACACAAGCCTTTCTGATGTTATCCTGACGCCAAATGACTTCGAACAGGCGATAAATGATATGCCCATGCACTCTGCCCCAGGGCCAGACTCATGGAACTCCGTGTTCATCAAGAATTGCAAGAAGCCTCTATCACGAGCCTTTACCATCCTATGGAGAGGGAGCATGGACACGGGGGTCGTCCCACAGTTAATAAAAACAACAGACATAGCCCCACTCCACAAAGGGGGCAGTAAAGCAACAGCAAAGAACTACAAACCGATAGCACTAACATCCCATATCATAAAAATCTTTGGAAGGGTCCTAAGAAGCAAGATCACCACCCTTCTAGAAACTCATCAGTTACACAACCCAGGGTAACATGGGTTTAGAACAGGTCGCTCCTGTCTGTCTCAACTATTGGATCACTACGACAAGGTCCTAGATGCACTAGAAGACAAAAAGAATGCAGGTGTTATATATACAGACTTTGCAAAAGCCTTCGACAAGTGTGACCATGGCGTAATAGCGCACAAAATGCGTGCTAAAGGAATAACAGGAAAAGTCAGTCGATGGATCTATAATTTTCTCACTAACAGAACACAGAGTAGTAGTAGTCAACAGAGTAAAGTCCGAGGCAGCTACGGTGAAAAGCTCTGTTCCACAAGGCACAGTACTCGCTCCCATCTTGTTCCTCATCCTCATATCTGACATAGACAAGGATGTCAGCCACAGCACCGTGTCTTCCTTTGCAGATGACACCCGAATCTGCATGACAGTGTCTTCCATTGCAAGGCTCCAGGCGGACATCAACCAAATCTTTCAGTGGGCTGCAGAAAACAATATGAAGTTCAACGATGAGAAATTTCAATTACTCAGACATGGTAAACACGAGGAAATTAAATCTTCATCAGAGTACAAAACAAATTCTGGCCACAAAATAGAGCGAAACTCCAACGTCAAAGACCTGGGAGTGATCATGTCGGAGGATCTCACCTTCAAGGACCATAACATTGTATCAATCGCATCTGCTAGAAAAATGACAGGATGGATAATGATTTTATTATTATTATAATCAAAAAGAAGCGCTAAGCCACAAGGGCTATACAGCGGATGGATAATGAGAACCTTCAAAACGAGGGATGCCAAGCCCATGATGACACTCTTCAGGTCACTTGTTCTATCTAGGCTGGAATATTGCTGCTCACTAACAGCACCTTTCAAGGCAGGTGAAATTGCTGACCTAGAAAATGTACAGAGAACCTTCTCGGCGCGCATAACGGAGATAAAACACCTCAATTACTGGGAGCGCTTGAGGATCCTGAATCTGTATTCCCTGGAACGCAGGCGGGAGAGATACATTATTATATACACCTGGAAAATCCAAGAGGGACTAGTACCGAACTTGCACACGAAAATCACTCACTACGAAACCAAAAGACTTGGCAGACGATGCAACATCCCCCCAAAGAAAAGCAGGGGTGTCACTAGACTGTTAAGAGACCATACAATAAGCGTCAGGGGCCCGAGACTGTTCAACTGCTTCCCAACATACATAAGGGGGATTACCAACAGACCCCTGGCAGTCTTCAAGTTGGCACTGGACAAGCACCTAAAGTCGGTTGCTGATCAGCCGGGCTGTGGCTCGTACTTTGGTTTGCATGCAGCCAGCAGTAACAGCGTGGTTGATCAGGCTCTGATCCACCAGGAGGCCTGGTCACAGACCGGGCCGCGGGGGCGTTGACCCCCGGAACTCTCTCTAGGTAAACTCCAGGAGTTGGGTGTATGTGAAGCTTGACTGAGCTGGGTATATGTGAGGCTTGACTGAGCTGGGTATATGAGAGGCTTGACTGAGCTGGGTATATGTGAGACTTGACTGAGCTGGGTATATGTGAGGCTTGATTGAGCAAGGTATATGTGAAGCTTGACTGAGCTGTGTATATGTGAAGCTTGACTGAGCTGGGTATATGTGAAGCTTGACTGAGCTGGGTATATGCGAGGCTTGACTGAGCTGGGTATATGCGAGGCTTGACTGAGCTGGGTATATGTGAGGCTTGACTGAGCTGGGTATATGTGAGGCTTTCCTGTGCTGGGTATATGTAAGGCTTGAGTGAGCTGGGTGTACGTGAGGCTTGACTGAGCTGGGTGTATGTGAAGCTTGACTGAGCTAGGTGTATGTGAAGCTTGACTGAGCTGGTGTATGTGAAGCTTGGCTGAGCTGGGTGTGTGTGAGGCTTGACTGAGCTGGGTGTATGTGAAGCTTGACTGAGTTGGGTGTATGTGACGCTTGACTGAGCTGGGTGTATGTGAAGCTTGACTGAGTTGGGTGTATGTGACGCTTGACTGAGCTGGGCTTGAAGCTTGACTGAGCTGGGTGTATGTGGAGCTTAATTTAGCTAGGCATATGTGAGGCTTGACTGAGCTTGGTTTGAAGCTTGACTGAGCTGGGTATATGTGATACTTGACTGAGCTGGGTGTATGTGAGACTTGACTGAGCTGGGTGTATGTGAAGCTTGACTGAGCTGGGTATATGTGAGGCTTGACTGAGCTTGTGATGTAGTCCAGCTGGGCTTGTGAGGTCTCTGGGGAGACCTAATTTAACCAATTATATGGTCACACCTTGCCTTGGCAAACGTCTGTAGCCACGCCCACGTCTGAGGTCTTTTGTTCTTGACGCCTCAGACCTAGGCGTCAGGTCGTACACGTGGTTGTGGAGGGTGCTTGGACCACCATAAAAGCCCAAGGAAGAGCATGATCGAGCAGCGGAGCTGCTGCTGGGACGCAGAGCTCTGAGCAGAGACATTTCGAGAGGAGCTGCTGCTGGGGTGCAGGGCTCGGGAGAAGGCTGCTGAAGTCTCTGGAGGAGACTGTTGGAGGCATTGGGCAGAGTACTGGCTTGGCGCAGTACTCGTGCTGTGTAGGTCTTGGGACCTGTGGCTTAGTTCCTGTAGTGAACTGTCCTCTGTGCTATATTGTAAGTTACATTCATTTTGGTCAAGTTGATTGTATTCCCTGTCTCACTGCTTATGTGTACCACCTCATTTATCTAAGCCACAATAATGTTCTGTTCCCAAATATATTATAGTATAAAGACGTAATAATAAACTGTGTTTGAGTAGAATAGAAATATTCACTATCCCCGTTATTTTCTCCATTTATTTATGTTTAGTTAAAGTAGTGAGAGGGTGAGTAGTGTAGTGTGGCGGGTAGAGTAATGAGTGGTGAAGGTGTAGTCACCAGTGACCTCACATTACCTACCTACCTCCGCATACCTCACTCCTACCACCTCGCCTGTCCCCTACCTACTAAATCCCTCCACTTACCCCCATATTCCCCTAATCATCACCCCCCCTACATGACAAGCTGGGTATATGTGAGGCTTGACTGAGCTGGGTATTTGTGAGGCTTGACTGAGCTGGGTATATGTGAGGCTTGACTGAGCTGGGTATAAGTGAAGCTTGACTGAGCAGGGTATATGTGAAGCTTGACTGAGCTGGGTATATGTGAAGCTTGACTGAGCTGGGTATATTTGAAGCTTGACTGAGCTGGGTATATGCGAGGCTTGACTGAGCTGGGTGTATGCGAGGCTTGACTGAGTTGGGTATATGTGAGGCTTGACTGAGCTGGGTGTATGTGAGGCTTTCCTGAGCTGGATGTATGTGAGGCTTGACTGGCTGAGTGTATGTGAAGCTTGACTGAGCTGGGTGATTGCCTGGAGTTTACCTGGAGAGAGTTCCGGGGATCACCGCCCCCGCGGCCCGGTCTGAGACCATGCCGTGTATGTGAAGCTTGACTGAGTTGGGTGTATGTGAAGCTTGACTGAATTGGGTGTATGTGAAGCTTGACTGAGCTAGGTGTATGTGAAGCTTGACTGAGCTTGGTGTATGTGAAGCTTGACTGAGTTGGATGTATGTGAAGCTTTACTGAGCAGGGTGTATGTAAAGCTTGACTGAGCTGGGTGTATGTGAAGCTTGATTGAGCTGGGTGTATGTAAAGCTTGACTGAATTGGGTGTATGTGAAGCTTGACTGAGCTAGGTGTATGTGAAGCTTGACTGAGCTTGGTGTATGTGAAGCTTGACTGAGTTGGATGTATGTGAAGCTTTACTGAGCAGGGTGTATGTAAAGCTTGACTGAGCTGGGTGTATGTGAAGCTTGACTAAGCTGGATGTATGTGAAGCTTGACTGAGCTGGGTGTATGTGACGCTTGACTGAGATAAGATAAGATTTCGGTCGGATTTTTAACCCCGGAGGGTTAGCCACCCAGGATAACCCAAGAATGTCAGTGTGTCATCGAGGACTGTCTAACTTATTTCCATTGGGGTCCTTAATTTTGTCCCCCAGGATGCGGCCCACACCAGTCCACTAACACCCAGGTGCCTATTTGCTGCTAGGTGAACAGGACAACAGGTATAAGGAAACGTGTCGAATGTTTCCACCTGCCGGGAATCGAACCCGGGCCCTTCATGTGTGAAGCGGGAGCTCTAGCCACCAGGCCACCGGGCCACCGGGACTGAGCTGGGTGTATGTGAAGCTTGATTGAGTTGGGTGTATGTTACGCTTGGCTGAGCTGGGTGTATGTGAAACTTGACTGAGCTGGGTGTATGTAAAGCTTGACTGAGCTGGGTATATGTGAGGCTTGACTGAGCTGGGTATATGTGAGTCTTGACTGAGCTGGGTATATGTGAGTCTTGACTGAGCTGGGTATATGTGAGGCTTGACTGAGCTGGGTATTTGTGAGGCTTGACTGAGCTGGGTATATGTGAGGCTTGACTGAGCTGGGTATATGTGAAGCTTGACTGAGCTGGGTATATGTGAAGCTTGACTGAGCTGGGTATATGTGAAGCTTGACTGAGCTGGATATATGTGAAGCTTGACTGAGCTAGGTATACTTGAAGCTTGACTGAGCTGGGTATATGTGAGGCTTGACTGAGCTGGGTATATGCAAGGCTTGTCTGAGCTGGGTTTGAAGCTTGACTGAGATGGGTATATGCAAAGCTTGACTGAGCTGGGTGTATGTGAGGTTTGACTGAGCTGGCTGTATGTGAGGCTTTACTGAGCTGGGTGTATGTGAAGCTTGACTGAGCTGGGTGTATGTGAAGCTTGATTGAGTTGGGTGTATGTAAAGCTTGACTGAGTTGGGTGTATGTAAAGCTTGACTGAGTTGGGTGTATGTGAAGCTTGACTGAGCTGGCTGTTTGTGAGGCTTTACTTAGCTGGGTTAGAAGCTTGACTGAGCTGGGTGTATGTGAGGCTTGACTGAACTGGGTGTATGTGAAGCTTGATTGAGCTGGGTGTATGTGAAGCTTGATTGAGTTGGGTGTATGTGAAGCTTGACTGAGTTGGGTGTATGTGAGGATTGACTGAGCTGGGTGTATGTGAGGCTTGACTGAACTGGGTGTATATGACGCTTGACTGAGCTGGGTGTATGTGAAACTTGACTGAGCTGGGTGTATGTGAAGCTTGACTTAGCTGGGTGTATGTGAGGCTTGACTGAGCTTGGTATATGTGAGGCTTGACTGAGCTGGGTATATGTGAGGCTTGACTGAGCTGGGTATTTGTGAGGCTTGACTGAGCTGAGTATATGTGAGGCTTGACTGAGCTGGGTATATGTGAAGCTTGACTGAGCTGGGTATATGTGAAGCTTGACTGAGCTGGGTATATGTGAAGCATACTATCGAAGATACGGTACTATGTTCCACAGTCAGCCCTCCTGGCCCTATATCACTCTCTTATTTACCCCTATCTCACCTATGGAATTTGTGCATGGGGCTCAACAACAATTAACCATCTCAGACCACTAATTACCCAACAAAAGGCTGCAGTTAGAATGATAACAAATTCTCACTACAGGCAGCACACTCCACCAATATTCAATACACTAAACCTACTCACCATACAAAACATCCATACTTATTACTGCACCTATTACATACATAGAACTCTTAACTCTGATATTAACCCTCCCCTCAAACATCTCCTTGCCAACCTCAACAGAACACATGACCATAACACAAGGCACAGATCACTCTTTGATGTTCCTCGTGTCCATCTCACACTATGCAAAAACTCAATGCACATAAAAGGCCCTAAAATCTGGAATTCATTACCTGTAAATATAAAAGAAACACAACCTGTTTATAAATTCAAGTCTCTTCTCAAAGATTACTTACTCACCCAAAACCAAATAAATACTGAATAACTGAACATTATAAATTGTATATCTTAAATGTTTCTCACAATTATATCACATAAATGTTAAACCTAAAACCCAATCTAACTTTATTATTTTTTAAATACACTACCTAACAGAATCACTACCTAACTGAATGCAACCATATGACCTGTCTTTGTAATACTCACTTGTGCTTTATAGTTATCTGTTTACATTAATGTTTTATCACTGATTTCATCATTGCTTAGTAGCAGCGCTGTATAGTCCTTGTGGCTTAGCGCTTCTTTTTGATTATAATAATAATAATAATCATTGCTTAGTTAATCTTAAGTTAATTTTAAGCCAGCCCGTAATGCTATGCATAGTATAAGTGGCTTTGGCATGCTGCTCTTATCTGTATTTTTTTTGTACCTCTGTATGTGTGCACAAATTGGAAATAAATAAATAAATAAATAAATAAATAAATAAAGCATGACTGAGCTGGGTATATGTGAGGCTTGACTGAGCTGGGTGTATGTTAAGCTTGACTGAGCTGGGTGTATGCGAAGCTTGACTGAGCTGGGTGTATGCGAAGCTTGACTGAGCTGGGTGTATGTTAAGCTTGACTGAGCTGGGTGTATGTGAGGCTTGACTGAGCTGGGTGTATTTGAAGCTTGACTGAGCTGGGTGTATGTGAAGCTTAACTGAGCTGGGTGTATGCGAAGCTTGACTGAGCTGGGTGTATGTTAAGCTTGACTGAGCTGGGTGTATGTGAGGCTTGACTGAGCTGGGTGTATTTGAAGCTTGACTGAGCTGGGTGTATGTGAAGCTTGACTGAGCTGGGTGTATGTGAAGCTTGACTGAGCTGGGTGTATGTGAAGCTTGACTGAGCTGGGTGTGTCTTTAAAATGGTATTCTACTGAAACTGATGACCTGATTAGCCAATACATCAATCAGATCATCAATTTAATCTGATCCAAGAACCTGCCGTCGCATACTCAGATAACACAATATTGACCTCTACAGAGAGTGCAGATAACTTACCGGGTATTATGTGATATTCTCTCCTTGTGGAAGTGTCTTCAGTCGTAGGATAGATTTTAGATTTTGCCACCAAAGTGCCTAGTTTATTGTGCATCCATATCCATCCTGTAGACGGTAGCGCAAGAGTATTTGGATACACAATAGGTCTAGGAACTAGGCCCCAAAAGGGTTAACAGGTGTACATATGGGTTTATGGACACAGACAATGTGACAAAAATTACCTCTCTAGATTTGCGAATCTTTAAGCTGGTAACTTTGTGGCATACCTTCGTGTTGTCTGCAGTTCTAATTCATTTCGACTTCCGTCTGGAACTACAGCGAATATCCACTAGGAGTCACAACGCGTTAATCCGGCATTACGAGGTGAGGTCAGAGCGTCCCTCACCGTACAAAATATTTGTAATGACTGCCTCAGCCATTGGGACAATGGCCTCCGGCAGTTGTAGAAGCCTGTTGTTATATCATAAAATACGTACTCAACTACTTAACTTACATCCCTGGTCTAGTTTAACTACGGAATAATAGTCTAGACTGTATACTAGCCTACTAAGGTTTTACAACTAAATTAGCCATAGAGTTAAGGCTGTAGGGACACAGTGTGGCTACCCTACAGCGCTCTCTTACTGACCCCCACTGAACTACTTTCTCTCTCCTAACGAGAAAAATATATTTCATTGTGTTTGTTTATTATTATATTACTGTAAACTTATCAAAAATATATTTAGTTGGATTAGGCTACATTAAATTACGCTTGTTATAATAAGGTTAGGTAAGTTTTCTAAGGTGCTTTTGGTACAAAATCATTATATTTTTACATTAACATAAATGAAAAAAAATATACCTGGAGTTTACCAGGAAAGGGTTTCTAGGGCCAACGCCCCCGCGGCCCGATCTGTGATCAGGCCTCATGGTGGATCAGGGCCTTATCAACCAGGCTGTTACTATTGACCGTATGCAACCAGACGTACGAACCACAGCCCAGCTGGTCAGGTACTGACTTTAGGTGCTTGTCCAGTGCCTGCTTGAAGACAGTCAGGGGGTCTATTGGGAATCCCCCTTATGTATGCTGGGAGGCAGTTGAACACTTACTGTGTTGTCTCTTATCGTGCTAGTGACTATCCTGCTTTTCAATAGAGGATGTTGCATCGTCTGCCGAGTCTTTTGCTTTCATAGGAGTGATTTTCGTGTGCAAGTTTGGTACTAGTCCCTCTAGGATTTTCTAGGTGTTTATAATCATGTATCTCTCTCGCCTGCGTTGCAGGGAATACAGGTTCAGGAACCTCAAGTGCTCCCAGTAATTGAGGTGTTTTATCTCCGTTATGCGCGTCGTGAAGGTTCTCTGTACATTTTCTACGTCAGCAATTTCACCTGCCTTGAAAGGTACTGTTAGTGTGCAGCAATATTCCAGCCTAGATAGAAAAAGCGACCTGAAGAGTGTCATCATGGGCTTGGCATACCTAGTTTTGAAGGTTCTCATTATCCATCCTGTCATTTTTCTAGCAGATGCGATTGATACAATGTTATGGTTCTTGAAGGTGAGATCCTCCGACATGATCACTCCCAGGTCTTTGACATTAGTTTCTCGTTCTATTGTGTGGTTGGAATTTGTTTTATACTCCGATATAGTTTTAATTTCCTCACGTTTCCCGAATCGGAGTAATTGCTGTGGCTTACAACCCTGTCTATGTCAGATATGAGGATGAAGAGCAGGATGGGAGCAAGTACTGTGCCTTGGGGAACAGAGCTTTTCATTGTAGCCGCCACAGACTTTATTCTGTTTACTACTACTCTTTGTGTTCTATATGTTAGGAAATTATAGATCCATCTACCAACTTTTCCTGCTATTCCTTTAGCACGCATTTCTTGTGCTATTACACCATGGTCACACTTGTCAAAGGCTTTTGCAATGTCTGTGTATTCTACATCTGCGTTTTGTTTGTCTTCTAGAGCATCCAGGACCTTATCATAGTGGTCCAGTAGCTGGGACAGGCAGGAGCGACCTGCTCTAAACCCATGTCGCCCTGGGTTGTGTAACTGATGGGTATCTAGATGGATGGCTATTGTTTTACTGCCATCTTTGTGGAGTGGGGCTATGTCTGTTGTTTTTAGGAGCTGTGGGACGACCCCTGAGTCATGCTCCCTCTCCATAGAATGTTAAAAGCACATGACATTGATTTCTTGCTGTTCTTGATGAAGACGGAGTTCCTTGAGTCTGGGCCTGGGACAGAGTGCATGGGCATGTCATTTATCGCCTTATCGAAATCATTTGGCATAAGGATAATATCAGATAGGTTTGAATCTATCAAATTCTGTGTCTCGTCCGTAAAAAAATAAATTTAAGTCTTCGACTCTCAGTCTGGTTAGTGGCTCGCTAAAAACTGAGTCATACTGGGACTTTAGTAGGTCACTCATTTCCTCACTGTCATCTGTGTAGGACCCATCTGCTTTAATTAAGTAGAGGCCCAGTACTGGAAGTTGTTTTCGGCTTAGATTTGACATAAGAAAAGAAATATTTTGGGTCTCTTTCAATTTCAATTATGGCTTTTAGTTCTTCCCGTGTTTCTTGACTTCGGTAAGATTCATTTAGTTTAAGTTCGATGTTTTTGTTTCTTTGACCAGTGTCTTCTTTCGTATTACAGATATATTGGTCTCTTTTTGGCCGCTCTGTTATTCTTCACCTTCACCTGTATAGGGAACGCCTTTCTTTTTCTAGTTTACATCGTTTCTTCCCTCTCCTTAAAGGAATATGCCTTGAGCATACCTGAAGTGCCACAGTTTAATTTTTTCTAGACATAGGTTTGGATCCGTGTTGCTTAGGATATCTTCCCATTTTATATCACTTAGGACATGGTTGACTTGGTCCCACTGTTACGAACATAACTTGTAGATCACTTGGTTATAGTGTTTCTCGTAACAAAAGAACAGGATTATCACGTCTAGGAGTCATTATACACTGGGCTCACTCATGGAGGATAAGGTATCTTTCTAGTTTCTGTTTATTTTATTAACAACCTTAATAATCACTTAAGGATTACATTATGGATTAAATCATTTAATCTTTACAACAAACCTTCTCATATCTTAAACACTATGAGCCTTATTACCACATCACTATAATAAGTTAAATATTTACAAAAGGCTCTAGACAGTTTCTGGACTCAATGAGTCAAAAGATATAGAAAAATGTACATACACTGGCATTTTTTAAAAGTTTAAATGCCACACTGATACCAACAATAGAGCTCTTCCTCGGAGGCCATTCTACAATAATCCTTCTTCCGGATCACAGTCTGTAAATGGCGTAACACTTAGACTCTTTCGCTTATTCTTATTTTCCTCAAGACTTTCTCAACCGCCTTCTCCAACCAAGATTTACCCTTGCAATGGGCTTCCGAAAGTCCTGGTAACTTCTGGGGAGGCGTAGGGTGACTTAAAGCCGGATTCTCCACTAGACCCTTCTTGGACCAGTGGAAGGTATAAACTGAACAAGGTAAGGCTTTATCAGCCGACCTTGACTGTCAGAGTAGGGGTTGAGTAGCTCAAATTGCCTGCTGGTGCTTACCCAGGACGCACCAACAGTTTACAATATTTAAACATCCTACCTATGTACAAAGCAAACACCCCCCCCCCCAACCCCCCCCCCCCCCCCCCACATTTATTGACAGATAATGTTATAAAGTCGAGTAAATTCATTTTAGCTATTAATGGAAATACTCCTGAATATAATATTATGTGAAAAAGCCATAATAACACAGAAATATATAGTTTCCTTCTTAAAATGAGGAAATGGCATAACACCCACCTTAAGTTTTTGCTAGTTAAGTTGAATTTGGTGAAGTTTCCCTCGTGACTGATCACATTTTGTTGGTCTGGGGCTCCCGTATACATGTCTGAACATCTATTATGTTGTCATCTGAGTATATTGTTTTTGATATGGTAATATTTCAGATTATCATTGCTAGTGAAGTCCAGTGTTCTCCAATCTTATTAGCTCTATTATTTGCTGGTTTAAGTATAATTAAATTATTTACTTATCCTTCTCAGTTAAATTTTTAACTGTATCATTTATTAAATTCATCTGCACATTTAACATTTAACATAATCTTATCTGTTTTATTTTACATGGAGTTTACCTGGAGAGAGTTCCGGGGGTCAAGCCCGCGGCCCGGTTCTGTGACCAGGCCTCCTGGTGGATCAGACGCATGATCATTCCAGGCTGTTACTGCTGGCTGACGCAAACCAACGTAGGAGCCACAGCCCGGTGAATCAGGAACGACTTTAGGTGCTTGTCCGTGCCAGCTTGAGACTGTTTACCAGGGGTATGTTGGTAATCCCCCTTATGTATGCTGAGGATGGCAGTTGAACAGTCTCGGGCCCTGACAGCTTATTGTATGGTCTCTAACGTGCTAGTTGACTACCCCTGCTTTTCATTGGGGGGATGGTGCATCGTCTGCCAAGTCTTTTTGCTTTGTAATGAGTGATTTTTGTGTGCAAGTTCGGTACTAGTCCCTCTAGGATTTTCCAGGTGTATATAATCATGTTTCTTCCCGCTGCGTTCAGGGAATACAGGTTTAGGAACCTCAAGCGCTCAGTAATTGGAGGTGTTTTTATCTCCGTTATTGCACGCCGTTGAAGGATCTCCTGTACATTTTCAAGGTCAGCAGCAATTTCACCTGCCTGAAAAAATGCTGTTAGTGGTGCAGCATATCCAGCCTAGATAGAAACAAGGACTGAAAGTGTATTTATGGGATTGGCATCCTCATTTTGAAGGTTCTATTATCCATCCTGTCATTTTTTAGAAGATGCGATTGATACAATGTTATGGTCCGTGAAGGTGAGACCTCCGACATGATATCCCAGGTCTTTTGACGTTGGTGTTTCGCTCTATTTTGTGGCAGAATTGTTTTGGTACTCTTATGAAGATTTAATTCCTCGTTGTTTACCATTTGAGTAATTGAAATTTCTCATCGTTGAACCTCATATTGTCTTCTGCAGCCACTGAAAAGATTTGGTGATGTCCGCCTGGAGCCTTGCGTGTCTGCAATGAGACACTGTCACGCAGATTCGGGTGTCAAAGCCATGTCTCCCCGGTGCTGTTGGCTGACATCCTTGTCTATGTCAGTATGAGGAGGAGGAACAACGATAGGAGCGAGTACTGTGCTTGTGGAACAGAGCTTTTCACCGGGCTGCCTCGGACTTTACTCTGTTGACTACTACTCTCTGTGTATGTTAGTGAGAAAATATAGATCATCGACGACTTATTCATGTTATTCCTTACACGCCTTTTGTGCGCTATTACGCCATGGTCACCCACTTGCCGAAGCTTTTGCAGAGTCTGTATATATTACACTCTGCATTCTTTTTGTCTTCTAGTGCATCTAGAACCTTGTAGTAGTGATCCAAATATTTGAGACAGACATGATGCGACCTGTTCTAAACAATGTTGCATGGGTTGTGTACTGATGGGTTTTAGATGGGTGGTGATCTGCTTCTTTAGGACCCTTTCAAAGTATTTTATGATATGGGGATGTTAGTGCTATCGGTCTGGTAGTTATTTGCGGTTGCTTTACTGCCCCCCTTTGTGGAGTGGGCTATGTCTTTGTTTTAGTAACTGTGGGAACGACCCCCGTGTCCATGCTCCTCTCCAGTGGATGGTAAAGGCTCGTGATAGGGGCTTTCTTGCAGTTCTTGATGAACACGGGTTCCATGAGTTGGCTCTGGGGCAGAGTTCTATGGCATGTCATTTATCGCCTGTTCGAGTCATTTGGCGTCAGGATAAACATCAGATAGGCTTGTGTTATTCAAATTTTGTGCTCTTCATAAAAAATTCATTTTGATCTTCGACTCTCAGTAGGTTAGGGCTAGCTAAAAACTGAGTTCATATTGGGACTTGAGTAGATCACTCATTTCCTTGCTGTCTTTGGTGTAGGACACATCTTGTTTAAGTTAAGGGCCCAATACTGGGACGTTGTTTTCTTTTCGACTTTGATTTGGCCATAGGAGAAGAATACTTTGGGTTCTTTCGATTTCATTTATGGACTTTTAGTTCTTCCCGCCCCCCCGCTACTTGAACTCTAAAGGATTCTTTTAGCTTAAGTTCGGATGCTGCTATTTCTCTGACCAGTGATCCCCTACGCATTTAGTATATTGACCTCTTTAGACGCTCTGTTATTCTTTTCCTTCGCCTGTAAGGGGCACCTGTCTCTTCTATTTTAATCAACTCTCCTTTTTCTTAGAGGAATATGCCTTGTGCATACATCGAGTGCACAAGTTAATCTCGTTCAGGCATAAGTTGGAGTCTGTGTTGCTTAGTATATTTCCCAGCTTATATCGGTTAGGACTTGATTACTTGTCCCCACTTTATGATTTTTGTTTATTGAAGTTGAATTTGGTGAATGCTCCCTCGTGACTAATCTCATTTTGTCGGTCCTGGGGCTCCGTGATACCATGTCTTAACCTCAATTATGTTGGTTTCTGAGTATATTGATTTGATATGGTGGACATTTTCTTATTGATCATCATTGTTAGTGAGATGAGGTCTAGTGTATTCTCAATTATAGTAGGCTCTATTATTTGCTGGCTTAATTGAATTTGTGCTGAGATTTAAAAGCTCGTGTGGTGTGAGTTTTCATCAGAGCTGCCTCATGGTGTTATTACTGCAACATTATTATTGTCTATATTCCTCCATTTAGGTGCCTTAATCTTGAATCCCCCCAGGAGCAGAGATGTTGGGTGAGGAGTGGAGATTTTCCAGGACAGTGGTCTCATTTTTTAACAGCTGTTCCTGGCAATTGCTGGTGATGTTGCCATCCGGAGGCTTGTAGACTATAACTAGACTAAGTTTTGGTTCTCGATCTTAACTGCTGAAACTTCCAACTTACATCATTTGAGGCATTAACAGTTCTGTGCAAACAAGTGACTCTGCAATGTAACAGGCCACCCCCCTACCCCATTTTGCCTGTTCACTCTGTCACATCTGTATAGGTTGTAACCTGGGATCCATATTTCATGTCCTCGTGATACTTTATGTGGGTCTCAGTGAAAAGCCGCGAACATTGCCTTTGCCTCTGCAAGCGTCCACGGGATGGAAAGGTTATTTTGTTATTGTATGTTGTGGCTTTAGACCTGTATATTTGCAAAGAAGTATGTCTCGGACTGGTGGTATTGTTGGTACTGGGGGGAGGGGTTCCGGCATTGTATCAGTATTCTGTGTTTGGAGTGGAGGCATCGACTGTGGTTCCACTCCAGGAATGACTGGATTTGTGTACAATTTCTTCCATTCCTGCCAGTTTTTTTCCTTCCTGGCACTAAAAAAACCTCTCCATCTTGAGTGGCTGGGCTACCCAGGTTTTCCCATGGCCTGGATGTTTTGTATCTTTTGTACCCTTTAGATGGTGTGCCTGGCAATTTAAGTTAAGCACAGTCTTTCCTGTAGTGAAGAGGTACACATTTCAGGGTGAAAAAGCTTACAGGAAGGGAGTTTGCATTTTGTGTTTCATATGAGCCGCATTTTGCTAGGGTGGTCATATGCACGTCCCAATCTGTTTTTCCGATTTCCAGTCTGCAGATACAAGTGCATAGGTGTATGTGCACAGGCTTGTTTTCCATTTGCTTGGGTTTCTTGTGACTGTATTTTTCCCTGTTGGTGCATGTTTTACCTGTCTTATTCCTAATCGTCCCTAGCACAACAATGGGTGTTAAATCACATACGAGTTGTTTTTGGTAATTTATTCTCACTATTACTAGTGGTGTCCTCTTGTTTGCTATTTCCTGTTTGCATTCTAGTTGCAATAGTGGTTTTTATCTTATCTTTGACTTTCACTTGTTTCCCCACTACGGCTCCTGTCCCCT
This sequence comes from Cherax quadricarinatus, assembly GCF_026875155.1. Classification (NCBI taxonomy): domain Eukaryota; kingdom Metazoa; phylum Arthropoda; class Malacostraca; order Decapoda; family Parastacidae; genus Cherax; species Cherax quadricarinatus. The sequence goes on along the minus strand of NC_069418.1, from coordinate 2,649,213 downwards.
GTGAGGTCATTATATGATTCCTACCTGCGTTTAATTCCGGACTACATGGACAAAATCTCCAGCTTCACCATTACTGTCTCCCAGGACAGCACCTGCAGCTCACCATTACTGTTCCAAGGAACAGCACTCCCAGTTTCACCCTTTACTGTCTCCCAGGACAGCACCTCCATTTCAACAGTACTGATCTCCAGGACAGCACTCCTGTTTCACCATTACTGTCTCCCAGGACAGCTCCCAGTTTCACCATTATGTCTCCAGGACAGCACCTCAGCTTCACCATTACTGTCTCAAGGACAGCACTATCAGCCCCACATTTACTGACTTCCAGTGGACACATCCCCTCCAACAAACGAATCTGACTACATGGCCACATACAAGGGCAGTACCAGTCAGGCCCAGACTTTTTATGTTCCCATCTGTTGTTAGAAAGTTTCAGGTTGTCTATGAAAGCAGCTTGATGTTATCCTCTTTACATACCCTTGTGATTTTAGGGTCCACAGATTTATCTACTTTGGGCATACCAAACATCTTCCCTGTTTTATACTGCTTGTAGCTGTTCTTGGATATATGCACAAAGGGCGTGGCACAATTTCCACAAAAATGGACGAATATTTATCCATGTGGAAAGCCATCGATTGATTTGATCGATTGCTCAGGGTCACACACAGCTCCCATTATGAATTGATTGGTTGATTTACTGCAATTCTTCTAGCAACCACCTGAATACTCTTACCAACAACCTTACCTAAATAAAGCTCTAGCTATCTGTATTCACTTCTAACTGCACTTGTTATATCAGGACAGCCTCTTCCGGAGTACGCTCCTGGAGTCATACTCTGTTCTATATTTATTGTTTGTGTTTATAAGGGCACCTACAACCCCATCCATTTACAATCTGCTTTATTGTCCAACGAATCCGTTTGAAGCTGGTCAAGGGTTCGGACCAGTCGAGGGTTCGGTCCAGTCGAGGGTTCGGAGCCAGTCTGATCTGATCAGTGGGTAAGATAAGATAAGATTTCGTTCGATTTTTTAACCCCGGAGGGTTAGCCACCCAGGATAACCCAAGAAAGTCAGTGCGTCATCGAGGACTGTCTAACTTATTTCCATTGGGGTCCTTAATCTTGTCCCCCAGGATGCGACCCACACCAGTCGACTAACACCCAGGTACCTATTTGCTGCTAGGTGAACAGGACAATAGGAGTAAGGAAACGTGTCGGAATTTCCACCCGGCGGGAATCGAACCCGGGCCCTCCGTGTGTGAAAGCTGGAGCTTCTAGCTTTACGCTGGAGATACTTGTCCTGGGAGACAGTAATGGTGTGAAGCTGGAGATTTTTTTTTTTTTTTTGTCAGGTAGTCGGGAATTATACGCAGGAAAGGAACATATAAATGACATCATAGGGTACAGGAGAAATAGTAGGGAAACAAGTGTGTCAAAGATAAGATAAAACAAATATTGCAAACTAGAAATACCGCAGGAAATAGCAAAAAGAGGACTCCAATTGCAATAGTGAGGATAAATTACACAAAAAACAACTGGTGGGGAATCAGACCTGGGGAGCTCCAGTGTTGGTGCTAGGGAGGTAGAAGGTAAGGAAGGAAACATGCACCAACAGGGAATTTACAGGGGAATACAGTCACAGAACCAAGGCCAAGCGGAAACCAGCCTGTGCACATACTATGCATTGGTATTGCTGGCATGGGAAATCTGTGAAAAAAACACGATGGACGTGCATCTATGACCACCCTAGGAAAAATGCCATGCCCTATGCAAAAAGGAAAATGCAACTCACTTCCTGCTAGCTTTTTCACCCTGAATGTGTACCTCTTCAGTACATGGAAAGACTGTGCTTAACCTTAAATTGCCGGGCATTACCATCTAAAGGGGACAAAAAGATACAAAACATCCAGGCCATGGGAAAACCTGGGTAGCCACATCACTCAAGAGGGAGAGGTTTTTTAGTGCCAGGAATGGAAAAAAAAAATGGCCAGGAAAATGGCAGGAAATCTGTCACCAAATCCAGTCATTCCTGGAGTGGAACCACAGTCGATGGCCTCCACTCCAAACCAACAGATACAGATACTAATGCCGCCGGAAAAAAAAATCCCACCCAGTACCAAACAATTACCACAGTCCGATAACTTCTTCTTTGCAAAATATACAGGGTCTAAGCAGCAACAAACAACAAATACCTTTCTTCCGTGGACCCTGCTTGCAGAGGCAAACGGCAATGTTCGCGGCTTTCACTGAGACCCACTTAAAGTTCACTTGGACAATGAAATATGGATTCCCAGGTACAACCTATACAAGATGTGACAGACTAGTGAAAGCTAAAAGGGGGGGGGGTTGGCCTGACATTGCTGAGTCATTGTTTGACAGAAACTGCTTATGCCTCAAATGGGACGTAGTGGAAGTTTTAGCAGTAAAGTGTCGAGAACCAAAAACCTAGTCATTGTGGTAGTCTAAACGCCTCGATGTAACATCCAGCAATTCCAGGAACAGCTGTAACAAATTGACCATGTCTGGAAAATCTTCAGCTCCTGCACTTATCCAACATCTTGCTCCTGGGGGATTTCAACTTAAGCCCTAAAATGGAGGTATATAGCAAATAATATTGTTGCAGAAATAACACAGGAGGCAGCTTATGATGAAAACTCACACTCACACGTGAGCTTTTAAATCTCTGCACAAAATTCAATTTAAACCAGCAATAATAGAGCCTATAGACTGGAGAATACACTAGACTTCATATTTCACTAAACATTGATGATTGAATAAGGAAAGTCACCAGATCAAAAACAATTATACTCAGATACAACATAATTGAGGTTCAGACAGTATGCGAGGAGCACCAGTCCGACAATATGAAGTACTAGTCACGTGGCAGCATTCACCAAATTCAACTTCAATAAACAAAAACATAAGTGGGAACACCAAGTAAAAACAAGTCCATAACGATATAGCTGGGAGAATTACTAAGCAACACTAGACCCAAAACTTATGACTGAACAGATTAACTCGGTGGCACTCGATGTATGCACAAGGCTTATTCTCTAAGAAAAAGGAGGAGTAGATGTAAACTAGAAAGAGAAGGCGATCCCTTTACAGGCGACGAAAAAAGAATAAGAATAACAGGGAGCGGCTAAAGAGGTCAATATATCTGAAATGACAGGGAGACATGGTCAGAGAAATAGGCAAGCATCGAACTTTAGCGAAAAGAATCCTTTTGGAGTCAGGAATCGCGGGAAAGAACTAAAAGCCATAAATGAAATCGAAGAAACCCAAAGTATTTCTTCTCCTATGCCAAATCAAATCGAGAACAACGGTCCAGTATTGGGCCCCTACTTAAACAAGATATGGTCTACACAGATGACAGCAAGGAAAATGAGTGAGATACTCAAGTCCCAATATGACTCAGTTTTTAGCAAGACGCTAACCCAGCTGAGAGTCGAAGATCAAAATGAATTTTTATTGAGAGAGCCAACAAAATTTTGATTAACACAAGCCTTATCCGATGTCTATCCTGACGCCAATGACTTCAACAGGGATAAATGGACATGGACCATGCACTCTGACCAGCCGGCCAGACTCATGGAACTCTGTGTTCATCAAGAAGTGCAAGAAAGCCCCTATCACGAGCTATTTCCATTCCTATGGAGAGGGAGCTGGACAGGGGGTCGTCCCTCAGTCTACTAAAAAGCAACGACATAGCCCACACTTCCCCCCACAAATAAAAAAAAAAGGGGGTGGGGCGGCGGGCAGATAAAGCAACCAGGCAAAGAACTACAGACCAATAGCACTAACATCCATATCATAAAATCTTTGAAAGGGTCCTAAGATGCTCAAGACAACCACCCATCTAAAAACCCATCAGTTACACAAACCAGACGGCAACATGGGTTTAGAACAGGTCGCTCATGTCTGTCTCAACTTACTGGATCACTACGACAAGGGTCTAAATGCACTAGAAGACCAAAAAGAATGCAGATGTAATATATACAGACTTTGCAAAGCCTTCGACAAGTGTGACATGGCCGTATAGCGCACAAAATGCGCGCTAAAGGTTAAAGAAAGTCGGTCGATGGATCTATAAATTTCCTCACTACGAACACGAGAGTAGTCGTCAACAGAGTAAAGTCCGAGGCAGCTACGGTGAAAAGCTCTGTTCCACAAGGCACAGTACTAGCTCCATTTGTTCCTCATCTCCTCCTTATCCGACATAGACAAGCGATGTCAGCCACAGCAACCGTGTCTTCCTTTGCAGATGAACACCGAATCTGCATGACAGTGTCTTCCATTGCACGACACTGCAAAGGCTCCAGTGCGGACATCAACCAAATTTTCAGTGGGCTGCAGAAAAAACAATATGAAGTTCAACGATGAGCAATTTCCAATTACTCAGATTATGGTAAACATGAGGAAATTAAATCTTCATCAGAGTACAAAAACAATTCTGTGCCAAAAATAGAGCGAAAAACACCAACGTCAAAGCCTGGAGTATGATTATGTCGGAGGATCTCACCTCTCAAGGACCATAACTTGTATCAATCGCATTGCTAGGAAAAGGACAGGATGGATAATGAGGGGAGATCCTTCAAAACTAGGGAGGCAAAGCCCTTGTTGCACTCTTCAGGTCACTTGGTCTTATTAAGGCTGGAAGATTGCTGCACTCTAAACAAGCACCTTTCAAGCAGGTGAAATTGCCGACCTAGAAAATGTACCAGAGAACATTTCAACGGCGCGCATAACAAAGTTAAATATGGAGATAATAAAAACCCCTCAAATTACTGGGAGCGCTGAGGTTCTAAACTGTATTCCCTGGAACGCAGGAGGCGAGAGATACATGATTATATACACCTGGGAAATCTTGAGGGACTAGTACCGAACTTGCACACGAAAATCACTCCACTACGAAAGCAAAAGACTTGGCAGACGATGCACCATCCCCCCAATGAAAGCAGGGGTCACTAGCACGTAAGAGACCATACAATAAGTGTCGGGGCCCGTGACTGTTAAACTGCCTCAAGCACACATAAGGGGGTTTCACCAACAGACCCTGCAAGTCTTCAAGATGGGCATGGACAAGCACATAAAGTCAGTTCCTGATCAGCCCGGGTGTGGTCGTACGTTGGTTTGCGTGCAAGCAGCAAGCCAACAGCCTGGTTGATCAGGCGCTGATTCCAAAAGGGAGGCTGGTTCACGGACCGGGCCGCGGGGGCGTTGACCCCCGAAACTCTCTCCAGGTAAACTCCAGGTAAACCAGACCACCGGGCCACTTATTTAAAGCATACTGGCCGGTTATTTGGGCTAACACATGAAGGATCTACTGGAAATTATCTTACCCGAGTAATATGTGGATTTGATTGATACAAAAGTATAACTTGCGTGTTGAAGAAACCGGTGACTGCTGGCAACTCCTACAGTGACGAACGGTCGAGCCTCAACCCTTGTTTATCAATCGCTGTATCTAGCTTTTCTATGTTTTTTTCGTCTCCACCACAATAAATGCTATATTATCACTATAGTTGACTGGTGGAAATTTTGGAGGAAAGGACGCTTTTTCTGTAGTAATATTGCTTCTCGTTGTGTATATTGCGACCGCTGGTAACTACAAGGTTATATGAAATTCACGTAACGTCTGGCTATTTCAAGAAAAAAGAAAAAACTAATGAAAGTCACTCCACTCCACTAAGAATACATTATAATCTGGTTATTTTGCTTCTACAACACTGTATTCTGCTATTCACTGGTATCACTAGATTATATGCGAGTACACTATCAGGCCAGGAAGATTATTAAAACAGCTGACCGTGGAAAGTTTCTTGCAGACTTCTGGCACCTGCCTTTATAGGCTTATCACTTCATTTACAAATTCACCTGTTTTCAAATGATATTTAAGACTTTATCATCTATATACTAGGAGGCACAGTAGTATACACTTACACTATGTATACACATGTTATCAGGGAGACTTTTTTTCCTCTGACAAGAAAAGTTCAATTATTATTATTTTTCACACGGGACACAGGCCTATGATTCCCCTCTGGCAGTAAACTCTGCTAGGTGGTGACACTAATTCTCCTTTTTTGATCAGTTATAAATGTTTCCGCCCAAGATTGGCCAGGCGCTAGAGGATGTATCGTATAGGATTGATGACACAAATTAAAGTCTAGCCACGTAAGAGCGACCGTGAAAACACGAGAAACACGGGAGGCACAATGAGGCCAGTTTTTTCATAACGATCGGGGGAAATTTTCCAAAATTACTTGCAGTGGATGAAGTTGGAAGTCGACAACCAAATGAATTTTTATCAACGAAGCCAAATCTGGTCATCTCAAAAATCTGGGATATTATTTAACTCACAAGACTGAAGAGGACCAATAAATGTCATGCACGTGTACTCTTCCCAGGCCCAGCAGACTCATGGAACTCCGATGTTCATCAAAAACTGCAAGAAGCTCCTATCGAGTGCCGTCAGCAATTTCAAGGAGTTGGGAGCACTGGACACAGGGGTCGTCCCCAGTCTACTAAAAGCAACAGTCAGATAGCCCACCCCACAAAGTGGCAGTAAAGCAATTGCAAGAACTACAGACGTATAGCACTAACATCCCATTCATAAAAAAATCTTTGAGAGGGTTCTAAGAAGAAGATAGCATCCACCTAGGGGGGGGGGGGTTCGAACCCAATTCAGTTACACAACCCAGGACAACACGGGTTTAGAGCATGACGCTCCCTGCTTGTTCCCAAGCTAATGGACCACTATGACAAGGTCCTCGGATGCTGGGAGGATAAACAAAATACAGATGTAGTATACACAGACCGCAAAAGTTTTCAACAAGTGTGACTGGTGTAATAGCACACAAAATGGTGTTAAAGGAATAACAGGAAAAGTTGGTAGATGGATCTATAAAACTTCCTGACAATAAGAACACAAAGGTAATAGTAAACAGAGTAAAGGTCACTGGCAGCCTGGTTAAAAATCTATGTCTCCACAGGGCACAGTACTCGCTACCATTTCTATTCTTCTTCCTCATTTATGATTATAGAAACAGAAATGTAAGTCTTAGCTCCGTGTCTTTCTTTATCGGATCACACCTGGATCACCATGGCAGTTACCTCCATCGAAGACACGCGAGACTCCCCCCCCCCCCCAAGCGGACATCAACCACATCATCGAATGGGCCACTCAAAAACAATATGAAGTTCAACGAGGAGAAATTTCAACTTCTTAGATTTGGGAAACTTTAGGAAATTAATAATGTATTAGGTATACGACAATTCTTACCATACAATAGAGCGAAAAAACTAAACGTAAAAGACCTTGGGAGTGATAAATGTCAAGGATCTCGCCATTCAATGGACCACAGCAATGTATCTCTTCATCTGCTAGGGAAAAAGGCTAGGAATGGATAATGAGAACCTTCAAAATAGGGGACGCCAAGCCCATGATGATTCTCTTGAAATCGATTGTGTTCCCTAGGTGGATTACTTTTTGCTGTACACTAACGGCCACCTTCCAAGACTGGCGACATTGCGACTTGGAGAGTGTACAAAGAACTTTCACGGCACATATAACCACGATAAGGCCAACCTAAATTATGGGGAAGGGGTGAAGGTCCTTGAACTGTATTCCTTGAACGCAGGCGAGAGAGATACATGTAAAATATAAACTTGAGAAGGTCTGGAGAGGATTGGTACAAATTATATCCGCCCACATCCCTATGAAGCAAAGCGCACTCGAGCAGGAGATGAACATCCCCGATGAAAAGCAGGGGCGCCACGAGTACACTGAGAGACAACATAAATAAGTGTCTGGGGCCCAAGGACTGTTCCCAATTGCATCCTAGCATACATAAGGAGGATTACAATAGACCCCTGGTTGTCTTAAAGTAGGCACTGGTACAGGCACTAAAGTCAGTACCTGACCAACCTGATGTGTTCGTACGTGGGTTCATGCGGACAGTAGTAACAGCTGTTTGATCAGACCATGATCCACGTGAGGCCTGGTCTCAGACGAGCAGCGGGGCGTTGACTCCCGGAACCTCTCCAGGTAAACTCAGGTCTCCAGGAAACGATGTAAAATATAGTAATACTGAATATTGATTGACAGATTTATACAACCGAGAAGTGTATCACTCAGGCGTTTACTGTATATGATGAGAGTGACTGGTGGCACTGGAGGTGGACATGGGTGGCTGGTGGCCTGGAGGCTGGACCTGGTGGCCTGGAGGTGACTGGTGGCCTGTGGCTGAGGTGACCCGGTGGCATGGTGGCCTGGAGGTGACCTGGTGGCTGGAGTGCCTCGGTGGCCTGGAGGTGATTTCAGGTGGCCTGGTGGCCTGGAGGTGACCCAGGTGGCCTGGTGGCCTGGAGTTGAATGGTGCCTGGAGGTGACTGGTGGCCTGGAGGTGGACCTGGTGGCCTGGAGGTTGACCTGGTGGCCCATGAGGAGGTGACCGGTGGCCTGGTTGCCTGGAGGTGACCCGGTGGCTGGAGGTGACCCGGTGGCCTGGTGGCTAAAGCTCCCGCTTCACTCACGAAGGGGCAGGGTTCGATTCCCGGCGGGTGGAAACATTTCGACACGTTTCCTTACAAAATGTTGTCTTGTTCACCTTGCAGAAAATAGGTACCTGGGGTGTTAGTCGAATGGTGTGGGTCGCATCCTGGGGGACAAATTGGAAGGACCCCAATGGAAATAAGTTAGACAAGTAGGACTCGATGACGCACGACTTTCTTGGGTTATTTGTTCTGGTGGCTAACCTCGGGGTTAAAAATCACAGATCGAAAATTTATCTTCATCTCAGTGCTTAAAATTTTTCCTTGTCTGGTGGTAAAGAAGTTAACATACAACTTAATGAATCTCGGTAGCCGGTAAGGCTTCAAACACCCATTAATTAGCCAGTCAACTGATGGTCTCTGTGAAGTTCGCTTGCAGTGAACTTCCGTGCGCTCCCCAGCGTGGAGAACATTATTTCTCGACCCAGAGGAAGTTGACGCCCCCTGTGGATATGTGACGCCCCCTGGGGAAAGTGACGCCACATGGGGAAAGGGATGCCCCCTGGGCAAACGCCCTCTGTAAATGGGGCTATAATCTATTAATATTCTGACATCTGAAGTGAAGTTTACAGGTATACAGAGTATACAGAAGAATTATTGCAGAAGGTATTCAGAAGTAAGGAATAGGGACAAAGATGGCCCGCTTATGAGTAACTTGGTCAGATCCCACTGACAGTAATAAGGATTTGTGTGAAATTCTAAATTACTCTGCTTCTATCAGTTTTCACCAGAAAATACTAGCGATTTCCTGAATTAATAGATTATGTAGAACTGGATGATGATAAACATATGTACAGATTCGCAGTAATCTAGTGACAGGGTCCTCAAACAAATAGAGAAACTGAAACCTAACAAATACACAGGCCTGATGAACTGTTTGCAAGGGTGTTAAGGAATGTAAAGAGGAACTTAGCATACCTTTGGCTAATCTTTTTATCTATCACTACAACTGTCATAGTTGCTGATAAGTGGAGAATGGCAAATGTAATACCTATTTACAAGGCAGGTGGACAGGTCCCTGGCTTCGGACTATAGACCAATAAGCTTTACCTCCTAGTGGGAAAATTTATGGAATCATAATTGCCGACAGCTATTCGTAGCCATCTTGACAGCACAGATTGATTAATGAATATCAACATGGGTATTACAAAGGGGCGTTCCTGTCTACGATTTACTAACTTTTTGCATTAAGGTTGTTGAGGAGTAGATCATGGTAATGGAATATGATATTGTGTATATTGGACTTCAGTAAGGCCATCGATAGAGTTTCTACACGAAGAGGTCTATTAAGGAAACTTAAGGCACACGGAATAGGAGGTGAAATTTTTTCCTGGGTAGAGGGCATGGCTGACAAATAGACAGCAAGAGTTTGCATAAATGGGGGAAAATCAGAATGGGGGAACGTCACACGCGGGTGTTCCTCAGGGGTCAGTGTTGGCCCGTTGTGTTGTTCACAATTTAATAAACAAAATTGATGAGGAATAAATAGCGACAATAACACACGAATTGCTGATACGAACCAAAATTACTGGCCGTCCAAATCATTCTAATGAGGACAATTCAGAGCACTCCAGTGATGATTTGAATAGACTGACAGCCTATGGGTCGGAGAAGTGGCAGAATGCAGTTTAATATTGACAAATGCAAAGTTATAATGTTGGACAGTTAAATATACCCATGCCACATTTTAACTAATTAATGTAGATCTTAACTATACTTGATGCGTAAAGTTTAGGAGTTCTGGTTGGAGTAATCTAAAACCCAAGACAACAGTGCAATAGTGTTCGAATAAAGCTAACAGTATTATTGGCTTCATATCTAGGAAGTATAAATATTAGAAGTCCTCAGGTATTCTTCAACTCTATTATCCTGGTTTGCCTACATTAGATCTATGCTGCCAACAGTTCTGGTCACCGTATTACCTTAATAATGGATATAATTGCTCTGGAAAACATACAAAGGAAGGATGGACTAAGATGATCCCAATGTATCAGAATCTTCCACTATGAGGATAGACTGAAGGCCTGAATCTGCATCTCTCGAAAGCATAGAAATAGGGATGATTTTGATCGGGGGGTGTATAAAAGGAAAAAAGGAATAAATAAAGGGGAATGTAAATAGTGTGTGAAAATTTCCATCCAAGAATGGGCTCGCCAGCAATGGTCTTCAAGTTGGAAATTTCAGATTCAGGAGGATATAGGACAGTACTGGTTTGGTAATAGAGTTGTGGATGAGTGGATACAAGTCCGAGTACATTTTATTGAGGCTAAAACGTTGTGTAGTCTTAAAAATAGGTTAGATAAATACGGGAATAATCAAAATGGGTATACAATACCGACAGGTAGGTAGGGAAAGGACACAAGGCTACAGTTAGGCAACTATATTCCGAAAACGTTTCGCCTACACCAGTATGCATCTTCAGTCGAATACAGAAAGTAAGCAGGAGCAATAGAGATGTGAAGATGATGTAAATCAGTCCATCACCCTTGAAGTTCGCCGAAGATTTGAGGTTGATCAGTCCCTTTTTTTTTTTTTCCCAGCTGGAGAGGTTTCAGTTCCATATGTCAGGAAATATCTGAAGATCAAGAGAACGAACGTACAGAAAGAAAGTTTCAGTAAGATCCCAATGCGGATGAGGGGGAAGACGGGACAGACCGACGAAATGTGTGGAGTGGAGTTGTTCTTAGTCGTCAGAAATTGAGCCAGGAGGGGCATTACCCAGCAAGCGAAGGCGATCGTGGACAGATATTGTGAAAAGATATTCAGTCTCTTCTGTTGGGGACTCCGGTTGGGCGTGAGCGGGGAGGAAGGGACATGCGACTTTTAGGCTAGAGAGGATGTGTAGATACTGGGCCATGTCTTAACCCAAAAGCTATGACGAACGTGAGTCACAGAATGGTACCTGTCATAGAAGGTACTTGTCAGCGAAATCCAATGTTATTTGTAAATTAGAGTTTGGAGCAGAGATCATGCAAGGAGTAGAAAAGGTTGTGCTGGTTTGTGAAACGTCTGCGAATGTCTTTCGTCAAGGAGAGATGTCCAGTAGTATGTTGTGTACTCAAGTTTGTCTATCTGTCGTCAAACTGGGTCTTCCAGAAACAGATTTCAGCGCAGGGATGTTTAATTGAGCATGTGGAGAGAATCGCTTGTGGCGAAGGTTACTCATCTGACATTCAAGCACCCAGCACAATCGCATTGTTCTGGACACGCTTCAGTTTAGTTTGTTTTTGCTGCAGTGAGAGGGCTAGAGGAGAGTAAGTTAACAGAGAGTATTAGGGATTTGTAGAGGTTTAGTTTTTAGACTCTTTGTCGCTTATTCTTATTTTCCTCAAGATTTACCCAACCGCCTTCTCCAACCAGATTGTACTCTTGCAATGGGCTTCCAAAGTCCTGGTAATTCTGGGGAGGCGTTAGGGGAATTAAAGCGGATTCTCACTAACTTTTCTTGGACCAGTGGAAGGTATAAACTGAACAAGGTAAGGCTTTATCAGCGACCTTGACTGTCAGAGTAGGGGTTGAGTAGTCAAATTGCCTGCTGGTGCATACCAGGACGCACAAAACAGTTACAATATTTAAACATCTACTATGTACAAAGCAAACACCCCCCCCCCCAACCCCCCCCCCCCCCCCCCACATTTATTGACAGATAATGTTATAAAGTCGAGTAAATTCATTTTAGCTATTAATGGAAATACTCCTGAATATAATATTATGTGAAAAAGCCATAATAACACAGAAATATATAGTTTCCTTCTTAAAATGAGGAAATGGCATAACACCCACCTTAAGTTTTTGCTAGTTAAGTTGAATTTGGTGAAGTTTCCCTCGTGACTGATCACATTTTGTTGGTCTGGGGCTCCACGTATACATGTCTGAACATCTATTATGTTGTCATCTGAGTATATTGTTTTTGATATGGTAATATTTCAGATTATCATTGCTAGTGAAGTCCAGTGTTCTCCAATCTTATTAGCTCTATTATTTGCTGGTTTAAGTATAATTAAATTATTTACTTATCCTTCTCAGTTAAATTTTTAACTGTATCATTTATTAAATTCTTCTGCACATTTAACATTTAACATAATCTTATCTGTTTTATTTACATGGAGTTTACCTGGAGAGAGTTCCGGGGGTCAACGCGCCCGCGGCCCGGTCTGTGACCAGGCCTCCTGGTGGATCAGACGCATGATCATTCCAGGCTGTTACTGCTGGCTGACGCAAACCAACGTAGGAGCCACAGCCCGGTGAATCAGGAACGACTTTAGGTGCTTGTCCGTGCCAGCTTGAGACTGTTTACCAGGGGTATGTTGGTAATCCCCCTTATGTATGCTGAGGATGGCAGTTGAACAGTCTCGGGCCCTGACAGCTTATTGTATGGTCTCTAACGTGCTAGTTGACTACCCCTGCTTTTCATTGGGGGGATGGTGCATCGTCTGCCAAGTCTTTTTGCTTTGTAATGAGTGATTTTTGTGTGCAAGTTCGGTACTAGTCCCTCTAGGATTTTCCAGGTGTATATAATCATGTTTCTTCCCGCTGCGTTCAGGGAATACAGGTTTAGGAACCTCAAGCGCTCAGTAATTGGAGGTGTTTTTATCTCCGTTATTGCACGCCGTTGAAGGATCTCCTGTACATTTTCAAGGTCAGCAGCAATTTCACCTGCCTGAAAAAATGCTGTTAGTGGTGCAGCATATCCAGCCTAGATAGAAACAAGGACTGAAAGTGTATTTATGGGATTGGCATCCTCATTTTGAAGGTTCTATTATCCATCCTGTCATTTTTTAGAAGATGCGATTGATACAATGTTATGGTCCGTGAAGGTGAGACCTCCGACATGATATCCCAGGTCTTTTGACGTTGGTGTTTCGCTCTATTTTGTGGCAGAATTGTTTTGGTACTCTTATGAAGATTTAATTCCTCGTTGTTTACCATTTGAGTAATTGAAATTTCTCATCGTTGAACCTCATATTGTCTTCTGCAGCCACTGAAAAGATTTGGTGATGTCCGCCTGGAGCCTTGCGTGTCTGCAATGAGACACTGTCACGCAGATTCGGGTGTCAAAGCCATGTCTCCCCGGTGCTGTTGGCTGACATCCTTGTCTATGTCAGTATGAGGAGGAGGAACAACGATAGGAGCGAGTACTGTGCTTGTGGAACAGAGCTTTTCACCGGGCTGCCTCGGACTTTACTCTGTTGACTACTACTCTCTGTGTATGTTAGTGAGAAAATATAGATCATCGACGACTTATTCATGTTATTCCTTACACGCCTTTTGTGCGCTATTACGCCATGGTCACCCACTTGCCGAAGCTTTTGCAGAGTCTGTATATATTACACTCTGCATTCTTTTTGTCTTCTAGTGCATCTAGAACCTTGTAGTAGTGATCCAAATATTTGAGACAGACATGATGCGACCTGTTCTAAACAATGTTGCATGGGTTGTGTACTGATGGGTTTTAGATGGGTGGTGATCTGCTTCTTTAGGACCCTTTCAAAGTATTTTATGATATGGGGATGTTAGTGCTATCGGTCTGGTAGTTATTTGCGGTTGCTTTACTGCCCCCCTTTGTGGAGTGGGCTATGTCTTTGTTTTAGTAACTGTGGGAACGACCCCCGTGTCCATGCTCCTCTCCAGTGGATGGTAAAGGCTCGTGATAGGGGCTTTCTTGCAGTTCTTGATGAACACGGGTTCCATGAGTTGGCTCTGGGGCAGAGTTCTATGGCATGTCATTTATCGCCTGTTCGAGTCATTTGGCGTCAGGATAAACATCAGATAGGCTTGTGTTATTCAAATTTTGTGCTCTTCATAAAAAATTCATTTTGATCTTCGACTCTCAGTAGGTTAGGGCTAGCTAAAAACTGAGTTCATATTGGGACTTGAGTAGATCACTCATTTCCTTGCTGTCTTTGGTGTAGGACACATCTTGTTTAAGTTAAGGGCCCAATACTGGGACGTTGTTTTCTTTTCGACTTTGATTTGGCCATAGGAGAAGAATACTTTGGGTTCTTTCGATTTCATTTATGGACTTTTAGTTCTTCCCGCCCCCCCGCTACTTGAACTCTAAAGGATTCTTTTAGCTTAAGTTCGGATGCTGCTATTTCTCTGACCAGTGATCCCCTACGCATTTAGTATATTGACCTCTTTAGACGCTCTGTTATTCTTTTCCTTCGCCTGTAAGGGGCACCTGTCTCTTCTATTTTAATCAACTCTCCTTTTTCTTAGAGGAATATGCCTTGTGCATACATCGAGTGCACAAGTTAATCTCGTTCAGGCATAAGTTGGAGTCTGTGTTGCTTAGTATATTTCCCAGCTTATATCGGTTAGGACTTGATTACTTGTCCCCACTTTATGATTTTTGTTTATTGAAGTTGAATTTGGTGAATGCTCCCTCGTGACTAATCTCATTTTGTCGGTCCTGGGGCTCCGTGATACCATGTCTTAACCTCAATTATGTTGGTTTCTGAGTATATTGATTTGATATGGTGGACATTTTCTTATTGATCATCATTGTTAGTGAGATGAGGTCTAGTGTATTCTCAATTATAGTAGGCTCTATTATTTGCTGGCTTAATTGAATTTGTGCTGAGATTTAAAAGCTCGTGTGGTGTGAGTTTTCATCAGAGCTGCCTCATGGTGTTATTACTGCAACATTATTATTGTCTATATTCCTCCATTTAGGTGCCTTAATCTTGAATCCCCCCAGGAGCAGAGATGTTGGGTGAGGAGTGGAGATTTTCCAGGACAGTGGTCTCATTTTTTAACAGCTGTTCCTGGCAATTGCTGGTGATGTTGCCATCCGGAGGCTTGTAGACTATAACTAGACTAAGTTTTGGTTCTCGATCTTAACTGCTGAAACTTCCAACTTACATCATTTGAGGCATTAACAGTTCTGTGCAAACAAGTGACTCTGCAATGTAACAGGCCACCCCCCTACCCCATTTTGCCTGTTCACTCTGTCACATCTGTATAGGTTGTAACCTGGGATCCATATTTCATGTCCTCGTGATACTTTATGTGGGTCTCAGTGAAAAGCCGCGAACATTGCCTTTGCCTCTGCAAGCGTCCACGGGATGGAAAGGTTATTTTGTTATTGTATGTTGTGGCTTTAGACCTGTATATTTGCAAAGAAGTATGTCTCGGACTGGTGGTATTGTTGGTACTGGGGGGAGGGGTTCCGGCATTGTATCAGTATTCTGTGTTTGGAGTGGAGGCATCGACTGTGGTTCCACTCCAGGAATGACTGGATTTGTGTACAATTTCTTCCATTCCTGCCAGTTTTTTTCCTTCCTGGCACTAAAAAAACCTCTCCATCTTGAGTGGCTGGGCTACCCAGGTTTTCCCATGGCCTGGATGTTTTGTATCTTTTGTACCCTTTAGATGGTGTGCCTGGCAATTTAAGTTAAGCACAGTCTTTCCTGTAGTGAAGAGGTACACATTTCAGGGTGAAAAAGCTTACAGGAAGGGAGTTTGCATTTTGTGTTTCATATGAGCCGCATTTTGCTAGGGTGGTCATATGCACGTCCCAATCTGTTTTTCCGATTTCCAGTCTGCAGATACAAGTGCATAGGTGTATGTGCACAGGCTTGTTTTCCATTTGCTTGGGTTTCTTGTGACTGTATTTTTCCCTGTTGGTGCATGTTTTACCTGTCTTATTCCTAATCGTCCCTAGCACAACAATGGGTGTTAAATCACATACGAGTTGTTTTTGGTAATTTATTCTCACTATTACTAGTGGTGTCCTCTTGTTTGCTATTTCCTGTTTGCATTCTAGTTGCAATAGTGGTTTTTATCTTATCTTTGACTTTCACTTGTTTCCCCACTACGGCTCCTGTCCCCTGTGAGGTCATTATATGATTCCTACCTGCGTTTAATTCCGGACTACATGGACAAAATCTCCAGCTTCACCATTACTGTCTCCCTTTGGGGGAACCCCCACATTTAGGGCGGGAGTTCTGTTTTCCGTTTTGTTGATTTTGAAAATTTGTCTCCTGTTGCTAAGGTACGACTTAAACCATCTACAGAACCTTCCCCGATCTTGAATTTTAAAAAATTTTTTGTGGTTTGAAGTATCAAAGGGCCTTTTGAGGTCTAAGGTTACCATACCTATGATTTCCCCCTTTGACTTTTCATTTTCCAGGTATCCATCAATAAATTTTTTTTTATTTTATTTAAAACAATGAAAAATACAATGGTAAAATACACAGAACAATTAATTAGATTTTAGTTTTTTCCCCGAAGTGCAGTTTACTGTGCACCCGATATCCATCCTGTGGGGGTACGCAAGAGCATATGGAACACAAAAGGCCTGGGAACTGGGCCCCAAAGGTTAACAAAACATATATTTATATCAATATCTATAGTTTACTTATCTGTTAAAGCAAATTTAGAAAATTTGTTAGTATATCTGGTATCTTATTTTCTTAATAAATATTTGACATTCACAAGGTTATTATACTGTCTTCCGTATTCCTCAAAAAGTGGACAATTAACACAGGTTGAAGTGACCATATCCTGACACTAATTTACTTTTATTTGGATCATCTTGTTCTCCAAACTCCAGAAGTACTTTAACCAACCCTAACCCGGCCACTAAAACCCCACAGTCTGTTCACATTGCATGTTGCTCCATAAACATACTTATTACGTTCAGTTATATAGGGGGTTTATAGATCTATCGGCTTCTAACTGCATTCCATAACAATCATTTTCATTATTTACTTCTCTCCTAATATTTTTCCTAATGCTGACACAGTTATCCCAAATTTATTTCTACATTCTCCTTCTGGGTACTCTTTTTGGGCTAACATTCAACTTTATATGAAGGATAATCCAATGTGTGAGGGGATCCTAAAAATTGTACATTAATTCCTTTGCCCTAATTTTTGACAGAACGGATTAATACACAAAACCCAAAAATGACCCAAAAACAGTAATCCACCCCATACATTACAGGGTTTTACACTAAAACACCACCATACTGTGGAAAATTCATTATTGTAGTATAAAATTAATAACAAAAAAAATATAATAATTTTATTTACAGTTTGACAAGTAGGGAAATTTGGGGGCCCCGGCGAAAAATTCCCCCTTTGTACCCACCAATCATATCCACAAGTTGCCTGGACCTTTTTAATTTAAAAGAATAACATCACCAGGAATTCGGGGAAAAATATAAAATTTTTGGGCTTATAATTAAAAAAAAATTAAATAAATTCACATATACATAACAGAAGGAAAATATATCTTAAATCACTCACCAAATTTTACTGGATATTATTGTATCAATTCTCAGAAAAACCTCATAACTAAAATTTTTGAAAACACTGGCCAAATTATACCAAACTGGGGCTTATTTAGTTCCGGACTTCTTTCCAGTCGTCCCATATATCATGTTATGCAGGAATGCACATCCAACAATTTCGCCCTATTTGAGAGGTGTCAAACAATTTTAACCTCTAGGCCGAAAAATTTTCCCATTATATTTAAGTTGTATCCCAAATTTAAAAACCAAAGGGGATCCCCTCTGCACGACACAGGCTTTCGTTTTTTTATGACATAAATATTATTTAAAAACCCGTAGGGGCCCCTATTTACATAAAAAAACTGAATTTCTGGAAAATATATACAGTATTTTTCACACTGCAGCCAGGCAGAGGTCGTTGCTAAACGACTCAAATTGCTGATTTGGCAACGGTGGAGGACCTGGGTACATATAGGATCTGGCATCCACACGGCAACATATTACACAAGATTTAATCACCCTTTTTACACTTTGCCGTCTTGTGGAATCCAGAAAGTTTCCCTAATACAATTTAAGGTATCTTGCACCCCACCATGCATTACATTTTTATGGGCATTTAGAACAATTACCTCTGCACCTAATTACATTGTTCTCTAAATACAGCCCCAATTTCTCTATTATAGAACCTTTCACAATTTTTCTTTCCATCATCAATTTAATCTCATTTCCATAGATTTCCTCCTGTACCCTCTTTATCCAATATTCAAGAGGATGTGAAAACTTATATGATATATTCATTTTGTTAAAAAATTTAAACACCAACTTAGTTATATTGATTAGTTTGGGTAAAGAAGAATGCCTATTTATATCAATGGCTAAGGGAGGACAAACTATTGGAGCAGTGGTCACAGTAATTTCAACAGGAGCAATATACACCTTTTGTACAGGCCAATTAGCTTTATTTACCAACCAGCTCGGTCCTTTAAACCATGATACAGCATTTACAAATTTAGCATAAGGTAAACCTCGAGACAAGTAATCAGCTGGATTCTCCTCACCAGGAATATGATTAAATGTTAACATATGCTGACCCAAACTATTATACTTCTCTTGCATCTGATTAATTTCAGCATCTCTGTTTTGTACGTACACAATTTTACTGTTTCCATTGCGAATCCATTGTAAGGATACCTCATTATCAGACCAAATTACAGTGCCGCTAATATTTATCTCCTGCAATTTATTTCTTATATAATTAGCTAATTTGACACCTACATAAATGGCTGTTAATTCCAACTGAGGTAAGGTATGTGATTTAATTGGAGACACTTTAGCCTTAGACATAACAAGAGAAATAACACTATTACATTGAAGATAAGCAACTGCTCCACATGCCAATTTTGAAGCATCACAAAAAATGTGGAGTACATTTTTCCCATTTGGATTGGCCACCTGGCGTGGGAACTCCAACATTGGAATTTTTTCATAATCACCAATTAATTCATCCCACCTGTTAATGAATTCCTCAGGTAGAATTTCATCCCAAGCACATTTAAGTTTCCATGCTTCCTGAATTAATGATTTCCCTCTTATAGTAAGGGGTGACACTAAACCTAGTGGATCAAAACATTTGGAAACTTCAGCAAGCAAAACTTTCTTAGTTAATTTATTGGGCATACTGTAATTATTAGGTTTTAACATTAACAAATCTCTCTCAGTATCTCAAGTTAAACCCAATACATTACTACATTTTAGCACTTCATCTCCAGGGTAATCTTTACTTATTTTGTCCTTTAATTTGGACGAATTACTATTCCATTCCCTCAGAGGCATATTTGCACTTTGCATTATTTTATTAGCCTCTCCATAAGTCATTAACAGTTCCTCTTCAGTTGACGTCACACCCAGGAAATTGTCCACATAAAATTGTTTGCTCATTGCTTTACTCAATGGACTTTCCATACGTTTAAGGTGTGCATATATCGTTGCTTGAAGTAGGAACGGACTGGATGTAGCACCAAATAATACGCTCCTAAAGCGAAAGGTTTTCAGAGGGCTAAGTGGGTCAATAGGATTCTCAGGCCATAAGAAGCGGGTACAATCCCAGTCAGCCTCTTGTAAACCCACTCTTAGGAAAGCTTTACTTATGTCAGCCGTAAAGGCATAATTCTTTACTCTGAAATTTAATAAGATATCTCCTAATTTTTCCGTCAACGACGGACCTGTCATCAAACAGTCATTTAAACTAGGTACATTTTTGTTACTCCTGGCACTACAATTAAACACAATCCTCAGAGGAGTGGTCTTAGAATCCTTCTTTACCCCGTGATGTGGCAAATAGTGACCATAAATCTGGGCTTGCTCGGGAGGTACCTCCTCTATGAACTAATTATTTAACTGCTCATTAATTATATCATCGTAAGCAGTCAAAAGTTATGGGGTCTTGCTCAGTTCGTGGAGCTGAGCCTTTAATTGTCCATACGCCATCCGGTAATTAGTTGGTAGGTCTGGATGGTTCAGCTTCCACGGAAGTCTCACCCAGTATTGTCCAGATTCAAATTTAACATCCTTCTGGTATTGTTCTTGAGTAAAGGAATCATCTGGGACTTCTTCATTTACATTGATCCCTATGCTGTCCAATTCCCATAATTTATTACACAGGTTCAACTTCATCCCTATTGAAGAATATTTATACTGGGGTGATATTTCATGAGTAAGACACACTGGAATGTATTATATGGCTTCCTCCAGTAATTCGTTATCAGTACGAGGAAGCCTGCCATACATCACGTGACCTCCTGCGGTCCTTAGAAGGGTGACTCCGCATTTCTTTGTCATACCCTTTACAAAGGTGCATAATAGTCACTACCTATCAAAATATCTATTGGCCCCACAGAATCATTAATTTACACCAGAAAGTGCCAAATTTACCTTACTTGAAAGCCTTTCAGTAGCGTTACCAAGCCCTATTGTAGATATTTTCTCTGGGAGCCTATCCACAATTACGGCATCAATACGTTTTCTCTCATTGCCCAGCCTACAGTTACATAAACAGTGTCGTATGACTGGGCCTTTTTTATTCAAGAGAAAGCCAGATAATTTGAGTATAGCAGGATCCCCCATTTGAAACCTTCATCCCTTAAGGCAATTACGTTTTAATGAAAGTACGTTGTGATCCCTGATCCATAATGCTGTTACAGTTTGGATTTATGCCGTTTATCATTAATCACCACATCAAACACAAGTAAAGCTACCTCAGCTAGGCCATCATTACCGACATTAGCTGCAATCTCTACGTTGGCTACTGTTGTGTCTGGGTTATTATCACTATCAGTACTATTGTTCCCCATCATTAAGATTAGATCCGCCCTTCACATAGCTATGTGGTGTCCTTCCCTTGTTACACTGATAACAATGGTTCAAGTTAGCACGGCAATCCCTTACATTATGATTTCCTAGACACCTGATACATCTAGCAAGCTCTTCAAATCTTTCCACTTTAACATCCCATGAATTATAGGCATTCCAGTTCTTAGACAAATAAAGTACTGTGGAAAATTTTTGATTTTCCAAAAGTTTAAGCGCCTAATAGGTGTTTAATGTGTCAAATATGAGTCAAAAATGAGTATTTGACAATAGGGTAGAACCAAGAGTTCCCTTGCGCATGCGCGGATGTGCGGGGGTTGGGGGCGACTCGGGCCATGTGGGAGGCGGATTGTTTTGAATGTGGTGAGGAGGCTGGGAAAGCATGGAACCACGAAATTGGAAATTCACGGGGGCCTAAGATTAATATAGGCCTCATTTCATAATAGGAAGTGTCGTAACTGTTCCTGGTGGAGAGTGAGGAACGTGATTTACGGACCACGGTAATAGAGGGTAAAATGAGTGAATAAGGGAGGGACCGTTGGTGACTGGCGCGTCCCCATGGACTGTGTCCCGGGGAAAAATTTCCCCTTTGGGTTTAATCACACTCATCGGTCTCAGATCTTAATGGAGTGATCTCTAATGTGTATAATAATTATGAGACATTAAATCGTCTTGTGAATTGTAATGTAATTAATGATAATAACGTTGAGTTAGAGAATGCGGGATGTGAAATAGATCGCCCTGCTCCGAGTGGAATGTGTGACTCGTACCGGGGATAATGAAGATTTATGGAATCACGACTTCTAAACCGGGACGAACCGATGGATACCTCGTCCTGCCGGAATAAGAACCGTGTCGGTGTAGCAGGACTTCGAAATGAGATGGTGAATGGAGGAAATAAGGAGTATCAATCACCCACAGTTAAGTAACCCTTTTCTAGTTATAACAGACTCATGCTGCCAGTTAGGTTATGTTGTAATTGGATAGTTATGAGTGATCCAGCTACATCAAGTGACCACCAGAGAACATCTGGTAAGTGGTGGGATTATGTACAAATGATTTTCCTTGATGGATGTATCCTGTGAAATCCCTACCCCCCCCCCCCTTCATTCAGCTAAACTAATATAAATATATACAGTCCACAATTAATTAGTAGCACCGTACTTGTGGGTGCTATCCAATCCATACTGGTCTCGGATAGATATGGATAAGATTGTGAGGTCGAAGGGGCCACCTGTAGTGACCAGAGGTGGTTAAGTTTTCTCACATGTCTACACGGGGTGACTACGGTAAACAATATGGTTTTTCTCCCAATGAGATTACTTGTATGTATATAATGTTGAGGTACATACCGATAAGCATCCTAGAAAATTTTTCCATATCTGCCCGTTGGTCCTTCGAACCGGATGCAATCAGTGAAAAAATTAATTGAATTAATTACTTAATAATTAATTTGACTGATTGAAGGAAGGGGGTGTAGGGTGCACAAATTTAATCGGTCGTGTGGTGGAGGATAATTAGCCCAATTAATTGCTAGCACATGTGTGGCTAGGATTTATACAAGAGTAAAGTGCAAGAATTACTCTTAAAGGCGCCTACTTAAGTTGTATAATCAGTGATTAATAATTCCTAACCATGACTGGAATCTAATGGAGTTAATGTGGCTGACAAGTCCGTGAATTTTAGAGTAATGAAAAGAAACATTACAGGCTATTAAAAGCCATGTGACGAAGGCTTTTTGATTTAGTGAATAAAAGAACCGTGAACCCTAATGAATTAAATTTATATTTTAGATGCTTTAAGAGTAAGATTTGATTGGTACAAATTGTGGTATTAAAGACTGTGAAAGAGATCTGCAAAGGGGAATTGTGCAGATGGAATGGAAATGAATGTTTTTAATTAATCAACATTATGGAATTGGAAGAAAAACTGTCTTGTAAAAGTAAGGCTTTGAATAAATTAAAGGTGTAAGCCAGGCAGTTGATCAACCTATTAATGAAAAGGGTGGGTTTGCCAAAACCTCCATAGTACGGTCTGGAGGAAATCAGACTAGGTCGGCAAAAAATTTAAAATTGGGTTAAATTTGGGCAGACCAGTCAGCCAAAACAGTTCTAAGGATATAACACATAATGACTCTGAAGTATCTGTCAAGTCTCAAAGGGAAAAATATTCCCAGTGGTAATAATCATAGTTAAGAGAAAAATAGGCACATATCAAGTCAGGAATCAGTAATAGTGGTTCCTCACATCAAGGTAAGAGGAATAATCCCTCAGTAAGTGTAACCCAGTTAATAAGAGTCAGGCAAGGAAAAGAGAGACTGCTCTACCCTCCAGGGTACTCATTTCACCTAAAAATTGTAATGCCTGTAATTCATGGGATATTAAAGTGGAAAGAATGAAAGAACTTGACAGATTTATCAGATGTCTAGACAATCATAATGTAAAGGATTGCATACCAAATTGAACAGTTGCTATCAATGCAACAAGGGAAAGCACCATACAGTTATGGCAGGGTTGTATGTGATTCTTATAATAATGGTGACAATAATGATAATGTTAATAACCCGACACTACAGTGACTGATGTAAAGGTTGCAGCTAATGGCAATAAGATGGCCTAGCTGAGGTAGCCTTGCCGGTCCTGGATGTAAAATTCAGGATAAAGGGCATAAATCCAAAAGCATGCGGCGCCTCTCCCTCAACACTGGTATGGGCCATGTACTATATGGCAGACTACCGCCCCAGTAATAATGACTAGAAGTAGTGAATACGTCACGGTGTCTTGCTCATAAAAGGTCAACCCAGTACAAGTATTCTTCTATCGAGAATGATGTTGAACAGTCTAATTTGTGGGGGCTGGACAGCATGGGGAGTAATATAAATGAGTTAAGTCCAAATGATTCCTTTACTCAGGAACAATACCTGAAGGATGTTAAATGTGAATCTGGACATTACAGGGTGCGACTTCCATGGAAGCTCGACAGTCCCAGAATTACCACTAATTATATGGATGGCGTATGGACAGTTAAAGGGCCCAGCTCTGCGAACTGAGCAAGACACCAAAATTGTTGATGCTTATAATGATATAATAATAAACAGTTTAAATAATAAATTGTTCTTTCTTCAGGCGACGATAAATGCACACCTTAAGTGCACAGGTGGTCCACTGAGCGAAATAATTGGGTAAATAATCTTATGTGGACAATTTCCGGTGTGACATCAACTGAAGAGGGAAATAATGAGGATATGTGAAGGGTTAACGAAATAATGCAGTAAGGTGCTGGAAATGACTTGGGGTACTGAGAGAGACTTGTTATTGTTAAAGTCTCAAAATTCCAGTATGCCCAATAACTTAATCCAGGGAGCATAGGCTTATGCCCCTGAGAGAATGGAACAGTAATTAGTCCCATTTTGAGGGTTCAATAAATATGGATGGCCATGGAGTTGGTGCCTAAATGCAGTAATGTGCTGGGGCTGACTTGGGGTACTGAGAGACTTGTTATTGTAAAGTCCTCAAAATTCCAGTATGCCCAACAAATTAGCCCCGAGAGATAGACTAGTGTCATACCTTACAATAAGAGGGAAATTGTTAATACCAGAAGCATGGAGGCTTGAGGTGCTTTGGATGGAGCCCTACCTGAGGAGTTAACAGGTGGAAAAGAATTAATGGGTGATTAAAGTAAATATCAATGTTGGAGTTCCCAAGCCAGGTGGCCAGTGAAGATGGAAAATTGTACTCCTCATTAAAGTAAAATCGTCTAGCAACGACCTCCGCCCCGGGCCCCAGTGTGGAAAATTTTTGATTTTTCCCAAAACAATAGTGCCTAATAGGTGTTTAATGTCGATATGAGTCAAAAATGTATTGACAATAGGGTAGAACCAAGAGTTCCCTTTGCGCATGCGTGATGTGCGGGGGTTGGGGGCGACTCGGGCCATGTGGGAGGCGGATTGTTTCAATGTTGGTGAGGGGGGCTGGGAAAGCATGGAACCACGAAATTGGCATTCACGGTGGCCTAAGGATTAATATAGGCCTCATTTCATAATAGGGAAATTTTCGTAACTGTTCCTGCGGAGAGTGAGGGAACGTGATTTACGGGACCACGGTAATAGAGTGGTAAAATGAGTGAATAAGGGTAGGACCGATGGTGACTGGCGCATCACCATGGACTGTGTCCCGGGGAAAATTACCCTTGGTTTAATCATCACTCATCGGTCTCAGATCTTAATGGAGTGATCTCTAATGTGTATAATAATTATGAGACATTAAATCGTCTTGTGAATTGTAATGTAATTAATGATAATAACTGTGAAAATTTGTGTGGACTGCCTCCAAGTGATTCGCCTACCCTGGCAAACTCTGTTGACACCGAGCTCTGAGGTGGGTACCTCAGCCTCACAAGTGGCTTATAGAACAGATTTTCACAAATGATTGGTATTGCAAGAAACTTTGCCTGCATGCACGTATAAAGGACTAACTTACTTGGTGTTGCAGCATATATCCTGATCTTCAACTTCCTAAGCCTAGCTTTAGCCCCTTTGGACTTCCCCTTGGGAACCACGTGCAACCGGGAGCATTAATTCCTGCAATATTCAATCGTTATTAGTGTCCTGCCTGCACCTCAGAAACCCTATTTT
The DNA here is from genome assembly GCF_026875155.1 of Cherax quadricarinatus. Taxonomy (NCBI): domain Eukaryota; kingdom Metazoa; phylum Arthropoda; class Malacostraca; order Decapoda; family Parastacidae; genus Cherax; species Cherax quadricarinatus. Next base: position 2,623,421 of record NC_069418.1, on the reverse strand, counting down.
CCAAGAGGGTATTTTTATCCCCTAAAATAACTATCAAAACTCAGCCCGCTAGCTTCAGAGGGGCCTCTGGAGGGCTGGTATTTTTTAACTGGGCAAGGGCTCTCTCTCGGTAGCACGCCGAGCCCAAAAGTAACTAAACCCCACAATTTCCTAAGCCACTGGCCAGATCCAAAGGGGAAAAAAGGTGAATATCTCGTTTTACTGTATGGGCTGATGGGGGAGATCACCCTAGGGTACATCGGGGTGCCCTACCATTTTTTTTTCCCCAGGTCTCAATGTGAAACACTGGGGGCGCCGCCTCCCTGTTCAGGGCCACGTTTTTTCCAGCCCAGTGTCAAACCGAAAAAAAGGACCTATTCGTCTTTGGACCTGCCCCCCCCGCCAATCAAGCAAAGGGCTGCCAGTTCTCCCTAGCTAACTTATCCAAAGGTGTTTCCCTACATTATGGGGGGCCTTTACAAAACCTATTTTAAGGGTCTTGGGTTTCTACTCTACCCTTTATCTACAAATCCTTAAAAACCCAAAAAATTAGTGTACAAACCCCAAAAACACCACTCCCCCTGAAGAGTAAATCTATAAATTAAATTTAAGCTTCCCCAACAACCCCCAAACCCAAAGAATCCTTGTTTGGGGTTTGGGGGGGGTTTAAGGGCCGCCCGGCCCCGGGGGGGGGGGGGGAGCCCCACGGCCTTTCTGGACCCTGAGCTGGGAACTTTTTTGGACCAAAAAAATTTTTCCACTTTCCCCCCGCCGGCAAAGGTTGGCGCTAAGTCTAAATAAAATTTTCACCCCCCCGCGGGGCCCCACGGGGACCCTGGACACAAAGGGGCCGCCCGGGCCCACTCCCCTTGAGCAACTCCGGTCTAATTTAAACCGCCCATTTTTCCCCTTTTTGTGGACCTCTGGGGGTGAAACTTTTTGGGTTCCCCGGTGGTCTTGGGCACCCTTTGTTTTAAAACTTTAACGTATTCGATGTCAAAGCCTTGATTGAGTGGCTTCCGTTTTTTCCCCCCCCCGTGCCCACATGCCCTGGTATTTTTTTCCTCCCACTTTTAAACGGGGGTTCCCTGGTTTTTAAAGGCAATCTATCTCCCTTTTTACGTACCCTGCAAAGGTTTTTTCCCCCAAGGGGGGGCCGAGTGTTTTCGTCACTCCCCTGCCGGGTTCAGTTTCCCCCTGGTTTTTTTCCCTTTAAGTGTATACTTTTATTCATTATAAATACTCCCCCAGCGGTCATGTGGACATTTCTCCTCTATCTGGCGTGGCGGGGAATTTCAGGGGAAAACCAAACCGCCTATAAGTATCCTACTGGGGATCTGTAAAACCCCAATTTCCCTTTCCCTTTAAAACGTCCGTCGGTAAAACAGGAAGTAAACAAATGTTTGGCCCTCCCACCGGGAAACCAATTTTTTCTGACTGTTTTCATGGTAATTCCCTGGTCCCCTTAGCTTCAAAACAAGGTTTTTTAAATCGCTTAGCTGTTTCAAAAAGACCTCTCGCTGTAATTGCCCTGGGTAATGTCTCTACCCCCCAAGGCTAAAAATACCCTCTGCATTTTCCACCAAATTTTGACTGTGAAAAATCCACCACTTTTCATAAGATTTGGGTGGGACCTGACTTACAGCCCCTCCCAAACATCATACTCACTTTCTTCGTGGCCTTAAATTTTTTAAATTTTAAAGCCCCAACCTTTTTTTTAAAGGATACTTTTCTCCTGGGTCAAAGAAAATGGGGTTTGCTTCGGACCTGTGCCCATTTCAAAAACCTTTGCCATGACTGTAGGTGGGGGCAGCACCTCCGTGATTCCCACTCGAATTAGAGACTTCACTCCCACTAATAAACCTGGCTCCCAAATTTCAGGCTGGGACTAAACTTTCTATCTCAAACCTGAGAGATATCCCTACTAGTTTGGGGGTTCCCTTAAATTATTGGGACAAGTGCAGAAAATGGTGCTTACCTTTGCAACAGATCGAAAACCCCCTGGGGGCGGGGTGCCACAGCCCCTCCGCATGTTTTTCCCCCACAACACTTGAAGCAGAGTCTCAAACTCCCTTAGTCTCGGGTTCCCTTTACTTGCTCAGTTTATATACTCCGGGGGCAATTCGTGCTAGAGTTTTCCCCCCTTTCGCAGAACCCATTTTCTGGCATGAGTGCCTCTAAGGCTCGGCTTAGGGGGTTTTTTAAACCTTAGACCCACCTCTTTCCCATAGTACACTCCAACTTTTAGCCCTTACGAGTTTTAGGCTGATCTCCCCCCGAGCTTTTTGAGAAACTTTCCGGGTTTTTATGGGGGCGAGGGGTGACTCTTCTCTCACACCTATACTCAATGAAAAAACCAAAAATTTCCTCCCAACCCCCAAAAATTTGGGGGTTTTTAAAATCGGAAACCTATTCAAAAAAATTTTTTAGGGTAACTCATGCACTGTCGTGTTTAGCCAGTTTCCTCTAAATTTCACCGGGCTAAGGCCCCCTTTTTGAATCATTCTCCCCAAGAAAAATCTCTAAACTTTTGGGTCAAGCTCAAAAATCCCCAAAAACGGAAATTTTCCTCTAATTTTGGGAGGGCCCATGTCGGCAAGCCATCTAGATCCAACAACCGATAAAAAATAGCCCCTTTTTATCTCCTCAGTTTTTGCCAAAATGCCCTTCAAATTTTGGCCCTTTGGGCATGTTGGTAATTGGGGCCCAGTAATCGGGTAGTCCCGGGACCGACCCTAAGGCTTTCCCCTTTTGAGCCGACCGCAAAATACTGCAACTTGACGCATCTGACAAATCATTTTTGCCCTCTATCTGGGTCCCAAAAATGATCCCAAAAGGCAATGTACTCTTTTTTAAGGTTTTCCCTCAAAATTTTGGGAAAATTTAACTGGGACCCAAACGGGCAACACATTAACAGGCTGCGTTGTTCGTGTTCCTTGAAACATTTGCGCCCCTGCTGTACCGGCCTTCAAAATCCCTTTTTTAACTGCCTAGAGTCCCCAAAATCTTTCTTTACACTCTGCCCTTCCCTTTGTCATAGTCTGTCCCCCGGGTACTTTTGACCGTATATTTTAGACTCACCCCCGGGATTAAGGGCCCCTTTCTCATAAAGGGTAAAAGATCTCTCAAAAAAGGGCCCCCAGTCCTTTGCCCCCAAAGGTTTTAGGCAACTCTCTAGTTCCTCCCCCTCTACGTCCGATCCTTTCCCCGAAACCAAACGACACTTTCCCCACATGCCCTTTTTTTTACCCTTTGAGCTGGGACAGCTGGGACGCATCTTCACCTACCATAGGGGGGCGGGTTTGTTTAAAATCACGGTGCTAATTTTATTTTCCCAATTAGCCCACCCCCACACAAACGGTATTAGGGGAGAAGAACGAGCTTAAGGCTTTTCAAAAAGCTTAAAATTCCCTTTATTTTATTGACACCTGAAAACAAAAATGGACACTGTTTGCTCTCAAATCCCAATCAAAAATTTGTATCGAGGTGAAAAACTTAACTAGCACTTAACTTACAATGCCAGCAAATAATTACAGGGCTTAACCTATCCGGTATAATTCACAAAACCCACATTAACTGAATCAAAAAGAGAAAACACAATAAAAATGCAGTATACAAATTAAAATCACTTTGTTAACACAAGTAAATTCAAAAATTCAACTTGTGGGAAAAAGTAAATAAATAAAGTAGTAAAAAGGGTTTGGGCCCAACTGCCCGCTTACTCCGTTTAAACGTGGATGGGGTTTGGGTAAGGTAAATCCTAACCCCACTAGGTGGCTAAAAACTTAAAAACCCGGGTTTTTAACTCCCTGAAAAATAAAAACTAGGTTAAAAACTGTCCAGCTACTAAACCTTTTGTAAATATTTCACAAGCCCCAACTGTGGCTACCCTTTCAAAACCACTGTAATAATTAACCCCACAAGTCCCCCTACTCTTGGGTTAAATTGTAATCCCCTGTAAATTTAAATTTAAAATTTCCCAAACTTCTCCCAGCCACCTGGCCCGCCTGTAAATAAATGCAAATAACAAATTTTGTGTAAAATCAGCTTTGGGCCCAGCCTCTTAGTAACTTTGACCTAGGGGTCTTTAAATTAACCAAAATTTTTTAAACTGGGTTTTCCCAACGTGGCCTACAAAGATGCTTTAAACCCAACTCTGTAAAACTGGTTTCCCAACTGTGGCCCAGCATGATAGCTTTAAACCCAAACTCTGTAAAAAAGGTTCCTTTAAATGTGGCCTAGCTACTAAACTTAAAACCCAGCTATTCCACATCCATTCGAAGGACCACTTTTTTTAAAATTTTTGGGGGACTGCCTCCAATGAGTCGCCTACCCCTGGGAAACTCTTTTGACACGAGCTCTGATGGGTACCTCAAACCTCCCAAGTGGCTTATAGAACAGATTTTCACAAATGGAAAAATTTTTTAAATTTCAAAAAAATTTTTCCTCATGCACGGAAAAAAGGACTAACTTACTTGGTGTTTTCACATAAAAACCTTTACTTTAACTTCCTAAGCCCCCCAGCTTTAGCCCCTTTTTGGACTTCCCCCTTTGGGAAAAACCAAAGTGCAACCGGGAGCAATTTAATTTTCCCGCAATAATTTTAATCCCCTTATTAGTTTTCCTGCCGCACCCTCAGAAATTCCCATATCCAAAGGGTAAATTTTCCCCTAGTATAACTAAGCAGACACAGAAAGCTAGCTTCAGATGGCTCGAAACGCTGGGACTTAAATGGGGGATGCTCTCTCCCCCCTGTACACGCCGACCCACAGTAAAATCAAACCCCCAATCTTTCCCAAGACACTGGCCGATCCTACGGAAAAGGTGAAAATCTCGTCTTAAATGTAAAGCCCCCCCGCCAAACCCCATCTATAGAGGGTTTTTCTCCCCTAACCCACGATGTCAGCGATGGCACTGCAGGAGTTGCCGGCTCACAGGAACTTCTACTACAGGGACAGCATCGTGGAGTTCGACCGCGAGGCAGCTGTCGGGTGTGCCACAGGCAGTGTGTACTCAGTTCCTCAAGCTTCAACATCCGTGCACACGAGGGCCGGGGATCTTCAGTCAACTTGGCGTCCACCAGGACGTTGCCATGTCCCTAGGACAGCTCTCCTTTCGGCTCTAACGGAGCCACTGGCTTCTTGGACCTCTTGGGGAGGGTCAAATGGTGTTCGTGCAAGCAGCAGATCCCAGGGCAACTTGCTGCTGTTTGCAATGGCTGTCTGCCGAGGAGAGACGGGCACCTAGCAACATCTGTTGTTGGGCAATGGATGAATTCCCGCTATGTTTTTTTACTGCTCATTACTCTGTAATTTGTCTATGATTGTAATCATGTGATAACGTGTTTATCATTCATTACCTTTGAAACTTGTCATGATTTTGACCAGCTCTACCTGGACTCATTACCTTTGTAAATTCCAGATTAATGTGTTTATGATTCATTACCTTTGCAATTATTCATGAGTGTGACCAGCTCTACCTGGAGCTCATTACCTTTGTAACTTGGTCATGATTATGACCAGATCTAGTTCATTACCTTTGTAACTTGCTCAGCTATCAAAACTTTGGAGTCCAGTCCCTGGACCAATTATGTACCTCTGTAATCTTTTGACTACCGCCCACAGGATGGGTATGGGGTGCATAATAAACATATTAAACTAACTAACTGTATGGGCTGATGGAGATCATCTACGGTACATCGAGGTGCCTCTACCAGATTTCCCCAGGTCTCAGATGTGAGGACACGTGGGGGCGCCGCCTGCTGTTCACGGCACGTCTTGTCCAGTCGGTGTCTATCGAAAGAAGGACGCTATTCTGTCTTTGTGACCTGCGCCCCGCCAATCAAGCTAGGGCTGCCAGTTCTCCCTAGCTAACTTATCCTAGTGTTTGCCTACATTATCGGCCTATTACTACCTATGTTAAGGTCTTAGGTCTACTCTATCATTATCTACAGATGCCTTAGTAAACCTAATATTAGTGTACTACCCGTAAAACTACCTACTCCTTCCCTGAAGAGTAAATCTATAAATTAAATAAGCTTACCAACAACCACCAACCAGAGAATGCCTTGCTTGTTTGGGAGGGTTTAAGGGCCGTCCGGCTCCGATGACCCGACGGCCATGCTGGATCTGAGCTGTGGAACTATTTGAACCAAATAAATTTCCACAATAACGTTGAGTTAGAGAATGCGGGATGTGAAATAGATCGCCCTGCTCCGAGTGAATGTGTGACTCGTACCGGGGATAATGAAGATTTATGGAATCACGACTTCTAAACCGGGACGAACCGACGGATACCTTGTCCTGCCGGAATAAGAACCGTGTCGGTGTAGCAGGACTTCGAAATGAGATGGTGAATGGAGGAAATAAGGAGTATCAATCACCCACAGTTAAGTAACCCTTCTAGTTATAACAGACTCATGCTGGCCAGTTAGGTTATGTTGTAATTGGATAGGTTATGAGTGATCCAGCTACATCAAGTGACCACCAGAGAACATCTGGTAAGTGGTGGGATTATGTACAAATGTTTTTTCCTTGATGGATGTATCCATGTGTATCCTACCCCCCCCCCCCTTTCATTCAGCTAAACTAATATAATATATACAGTCCACAATTAATTAGTAGCACCGTACTTGTGGGTGCTATCCAATCCATACTGGTCTCGGATAGACATGGATAAGATTGTGAGGTCGAAGGGGCCACCTGTAGTGACCAGAGGTGGTTAAGTTTTCTCACATGTCTACACGGGGTGACTACGGTAAACAATATGGTTGTCTCCCAATGAGATTACTTGTATGTATATAATGTTGAGGTACATACCGATAAGCATCCTAGAAAATTTTTCCATAAGTACCGTTGCAGAAGATACAATCTCTCCTTTCTTTGCCTGACCTCTTATCAACTGGGCTACCCTTATTGTGGTACTTACTTCTCTTGCTTTGATGTGAAGAACCACTATTACTAACCCCTGTCACTTGATATGTGCCTACATAACCCCGTTTAGTAGGTGACTTATGATTATTGGTATTGGGATAAATTTTCCTTTTGTAGAACTTGACAGGTGCACTGGGGTCTGTAGACGTGGTATTCCTAGAGGTAATGGGTTGGCTGGTCTGCAGTTGGACAATTAGCTCCTGCAGGCCCACTCTTATTTCTTCCAACCCGAAGTAACCCTTGTGATATCTGTTAGATAGCCACTCTACTGTCTTGTGGTTCAATTTATTCTGAATCAAGGCACTCAACAACCACTCTGCTCCCTCCAGATCATATTTATGGAAAATTTTATAGGGGTGTTACCTGTACATACCTCAACATTACATGCATACGAGTAATCTCATTGGGAGACAACAACTATATTGTTTACCGTAGTCACCCCGGGTAGACATGTGAGAAAACTTAACCACCTCTGGTCACTGCAGGTGGCCCTTCGACCCTCACAATCTTATCCATATCTATCCGAGATGAGTATATATTGGATAGCACCCACAAGTACGGCGCTACTAGATAATTGTGGACTGTATAGATTACATTAGTTTACCTGAATGAAGGGGATGGGGGGGTAGGTTACACATGGATATATCCATCAAGGAAAAACACTTGTACATAATCCCCACCACTTACCAGATATTCTCTGGTGGTCCCTTGATGTAGCTGGATCACCCATAACCTATCCAATTTCAACATACCTAACTGGCCAGTATCAGTCTGCTATAACTAGAAGGGCTACTTAACTGTGGATGATTGATACTCCTTATTTCCCCCATTCACCATCTCATTTCGATGTCCTGCTACACCGACACGGTTCTTATTCCAGCAGGACGAGGTATTCGTTGGTTTGTCCCGGTTTACAAGTCGTGGCTCCATAAAACTTCAGTATCCTTGGGACGGGAACCACGAGGACTAACGTGTTCACTCGGAGCAGGGCGACTTATTTCACTTCACGCATTCTCTTAACTTAGTGTTATTATCACTGATTACATTACAATTCACAAGACGATTTAATGTCTCATAATTATTATACACATTAGAGGTCACTCCATTAAGATCTGAGACCGATGAGTGAGGATTAAATCACGGGCATTTCTCCTGGACACACTCCATGGCCGTGCACCAGTCACCCCCGGTCCTGCCATTATTCACTAATTTTACCACTTATTATGGCGGTGCCGTCAATCCCGTTCCCTCACTCTTCACCAGGGACAGTTACGACACTTCCTATTATGAAGTTAGGTCTATATTAATCCTTAGACCGCTGTGAACGCCAGTTTCCTGGTCCCATGTTTTCACAGCCTCTTAACTACATTCAAAACACTCCCGCTGCCTGATGCCCTGTGTTGACCTGTTCCCCCGCACATCCGCACAGGCACAGCGGGAACCCTGTTGGTTCTATTCCATTTTCAAATACATTTTGACCCAAATCAGCACATTAAACACTTATTAGGCACTATAGCTTCATAAATTAAATAATTTCCACAACCAATAAAGTTGGTATTACCAGTAATGACTTAAACTCATTACACATTAATTACCCCCCTCACCCCGAATAAATATGATCGTTATCACTATGTTAACTTTAACATCCATGTTAACTTTAACATCCTAAACTAAGTGGTAATTATATAAGTATTGGTGAAACAGTAACACCAAAGACACAGTACAATTAATAAAAATATTAACATAAGGAAAACATGACCAAGTCATACACATTGACACTTAAACCAGGGTAAGATACACTTCTAGTGCTTAACAAGTCCAGGAACATTGCCTAATGAAGTTCAACCAATCCTTAATCACATCAGCGCGTCTAAGGCGCACACAGGCGCAGACAACCACAACTGTGTTTGTGATTACACATCCCATATGCACAGGTTCATACACATTCGCCCGTTACATTATTCCAACTCTCTCTCCACACTAAAGTTTACCTGGAGTTTACCTGGAGAGAGTTTCGGGGGTCAACGCCCCCGCGGCCCGGTCTGTGACCAGGCCTCCTGGTGGATCAGAGCCTGATCAACCAGGCTGTTACTGCTGGCTGCACGCAAACCAATGTACGAGCCACAGTCCGGCTGGTCAGGAACCGACTTTAGGTGCTTGTCCAGTGCCAGCTTGAAGACTGCCAGGGGTCTGTTGGTAATCCCCCTTATGTATGCTGGGAGGCAGTTGAACAGTCTCGGGCCCCTGACACTTATTGTATGGTCTCTTAACGTGCTAGTGACACCCCTGCTTTTCATTGGGGGGATGTTGCATCGTCTGCCAAGTCTTCTGCTTTCGTAGTGAGTGATTTTCGCGTGCAAGTTCGGTACTAGTCTCTCTAGGATTTTCCAGGTGTATATAATCATGTATCTCTCCTCCCTGCGTTCCAGGGAATACAGGTTCAGGAACCTCAAGCGCTCCCAGTAATTGAGGTGTTTTATCTCCGTTATGCGTGCCATGAAGGTTCTCTGTACATTCTCTAGGTCAGCAATTTCACCTGCCTTGAAAGGTGCTGTTAGTGTGCAGCAATATTCCAGCCTAGATAGAACAAGTGACCTGAAGAGTGTCATCATGGGCTTGGCATCCCTAGTTTTGAAGGTTCTCATTATCCATCCTGTCATTTTTCTAGCAGATGCGATTGATACAATGTTATGGTCCTTGAAGGTGAGATCCTCCGACATGATCACTCCCAGGTCTTTGACGTTGGTGTTTCGCTCTATTTTGTGGCCAGAATTTGTTTTGTACTCTGATGAAGATTTAATTTCCTTGTGTTTACCATACCTGAGTAATTGAAATTTCTCATCATTGAACTTCATATTGTTTTCTGCAGCCCACTGAAAGATTTGGTTGATGTCCGCCTGGAGCCTTGCAGTGTCTGCAATGGAAGACACTGTCATGCAGATTTGGGTGTCATCTGCAAAGGAAGACACGGTGCTGTGGCTGACATCCTTGTCTATGTCGGATATGAGGATGAGGAACAAGATGGGAGCGAACAAGTCGCACACATTCTTGTCAACTATCCAACCCCAAGGAGACGACCCCGTTTCTATCCCTGACCTCCCATCCTACATTACCATTTACCATCCTTACCCTGCCCCTCCCACCTAATTTACAAATTTAATAAAACCTCTAACTTAAGTTCTCTATATCCCTCTGAGAAAGCCCGCTCCCACCTTCTTCTATAAATTTCTCTGTTACGGCACAACGTTTTATAAAACGTAACCGCCAAAACCCGCCTCTTCACCTCACTGACCCCTTTCCCCCTCATTCCACACGTTATGTATATATAATCTACCATAATGTACTCCACAGCCCTAATAATACTCTCATCCATACCCTCCACGTCAGGACTTAATGCCCGCAGAACAGAAATGCTTTTACCTCTTATCCTATGCAGCACCCTGCTCAACCAACCCCTGACGCTCCCCATCTCCTCACAAAAATACACTACGTGGAATGCAGAATCCTCCCCTCCACATATTCCACAGACCCCCCCCTCAACCACCCATCTATCTCGTGAAACCACACCCGACGATAAAATCCCATGCAAAAAAAATTCATCACCTCACGCCCACGGGGTTGTAACCTTAACCTACTGAACCTTCCCTATATACTTCCCCAGTCATACATGGGGAAAATCCCCTCCACCGGTGCCACTACCCTCCCCACTAACATCCTACACAGCCTACTTATTTTTCACTTCCCCAGATCCCTAACCAACACCAGAGCCCTCAAAATAGTTTCACACTCATGCAACTCTACTCCAGAATACATATGTTTCAATCTGTGTAAGAATGGTATATAATACCGACAAGAAGAAATTAAGACACATGTGCAACATCTGGGTATCTTACTGATAAAGCCACTGGTTGGCGAAACGTCTACAATAAAGATACCCAGATATTGCACATGTGTCTTAATTTCATGTTTCAATCTACTGTGTATCTTGACCAAACCCCCCCCCCACCCACACCCTCCCTCATCACCTCCCTCTTAATAAAGATACATTTGACCCTCTGCTTTAAATTCATTAAACCCAACCCCCCCTGATGCACAGGTAACATTACCACATCCCTTTTAAGCCAATCACAGCCCGAACCCCACAAGAATTTAAAAACCCATCTAAGTATATTTGCAATTGCCATCCCAGTTAAAGGGAACACGACTGCCACGTGCCAAACCTTGCTATACAATAAGACGTTAATAACAATGGCACACTGTGCAAGGGTCAAATGATAAGGCTGCATTGCTCCTAAGTGACCCAGAATCCTGTCTACCAACCTAACCGAGTTTTCCACACGTGCAACATCCAGATCATCTGCATAGATAAGACGTCAAATTTTTAACGAAGTCGCCCGCTTCGTCACAACTACACTACCCCACTCAACCCTCCCCACCCAAGCTCCTAACCCCATGACCATGGACCTCTCTGAATTCTCTCTCATACCAGTTGCACCTGCGAAGGTGTTGACTACCCCATCTAAGGTGCCCATTGGCATCCCCTCCCTAACCAGAACAGTAGTATCATCTACATTCCCTATTAGAACTGGCCAAACCCTCCCAACTCCGCTCTCTTCCCCCTCACTAATGCCCATTTGCTGCTCCACCATTCTATAGAAGGGGTCCTGTATGCACACAAACAAAAGCTGTGGCGTAGGACACCCCTGTCTAAGTCCCCTACCCATTACAATCCTGCCCCCCAATCTTCCATTAATCTGTACCCTCGCCATTGCCCCACGATATAATGCATCTACCCATCCCACTATTTCTTCCCCAAAACCTGTCTCCTAAGGATAGCTCTCAATGCTTCTCGCTCCACTCTATCATATGCTCCTTGCCAGTCTAGAGCAACCAAGCCCCCCCTTCCCCCCTTTTTCTTCCACGAAATCCCATAGTAACCCATGCTCCTCCCCCATAGACCTACCTGGCAACCCAAACTGAGTTCCCGATACAACCCGCCTTACTACACACTTAAACCTATTTCCTAAAATCTTAGCAAACAACTTATAATCCGTGCATAACAATGATATTGCCCGGTAGTCCCTAAGCGTATGCTGTCCCTTACCCTTCGGTACCAAGACTACTACAGCTGTTGCCTGCTTTTCTCCCAACTTGCCCCTCTCCTTCATCAAATTTAATAACCTTACCAACAAACCCCTCATTAGCTCCCAATGCTGTTGATAAAACTCTGCCGGTAGTGCATCAATTCCTGGCGCTTTGCCCTTATGCATTTCACTTAAAGCTCTCCATATTGCCTCCTCAGTTATTTCCCCACCCAGTGCTTCCCTATCACTGTTTCCCAACCGACATGTCACACTTCCACACACCTGTTCTAAATCCCCAGCTCCTACCTCTTCCTCTTGCCAATACTGCTCATACCACTTATCGGCAAACAACCCCATCCCATCTGTAGTTTGTATAACCTGACCCACCCTATACCCACCCACCGACTCATGAACCTCCAACCATGGAATAGCTGTTGCCTGCTGACGTTGCTTTTGCCTACGCAATACACACGACGATGGCCTATCTCCCCATAACACCTCCTCCACCCCCGCCATTACTCTCACAGCTTGGAACCTCTTGTCCTGGATTTCCCGCAGCCTCTCCTTAATTACCATAATGTCATCCATAGGATAGGTACCCTCCACCACTCCCCTTACATAACAACCCCCTTAACCTGTCCTCCAAATAGTTAATGAGCCCATATTTTAAAGAATTGATCCGTTTCCCTTCCCGCGCATAACAATGCTGAATCCGTTCCTTAGCCACACCATCCCACCACGTCACCACATCCTCTACCCCTTTTACCTCCTCACTTAACCCCTCCCACAGTGCTGTAAAACCCTCCAACCCCTCCTCATCTTTTAATACACTCGTATTTAACTTCCAGTATCCCCTAGAGATATTAGCTAATGACTCCCACTCCACCTCTGCCACTACAGTCCAATGATCTGAAAAAAGCTACTTCTATTGTACGGACAAACTTTGACAATACCCCGTGAGATATGTACAACCTATCTAACCTAGCCGTGTAACCTCTCCTCATGAAAGTGTGCTCTACCTCCCATGCCCCCCCCACCTACCACATCCCTCAACTGAACATCCACCAAGAGATTTCGTAAGGCTGCCAACATATGCCCCACCCCTTGTGGTTCCACATCAGCTCTTTACTTTCATATTGTTTTCCGCTGGTGCATACACACTTACAAAGGTTACCCTCTGCCCCATCCACCACCCATCCACACACAACACCCTCCCCCCCTCCCCCTCACTTCGCATCAACACAAACGCGCTCACCTCCTTTATCAATAAACCCACACCACCTTTCAAACGTGCAGATGGCAGAGTCAAAACCTTAAACCCCACCACCTCTAGCACTCTTCCCTCCCTGAAATTATGCTCCTGTAGAAATACGACATCCACTCTATATTTACATAGGAGCATACGAAAACATTCCCTCTTCACTCTATTACACAGTCCATTCACATTCACAGTCATACACCTAAGGCCTTCCTAAAGTTTCCAACCCTTCCTTCTCTCAACCTTCCCAGGGCCCCCTGCCCCAGGGTCAATGTATGATTTTGCACCATCCACCCCACCCCCCTTCTTTTGATGCCTCTTATCCTGGCTACCTCGAGAATATTCATCCTTCCTCCCAGACCTCTGCGCCGGTGTCAGGACATCATCTGAGTCTGACACCGCCGCTCTCTTCCTCGTGACGCCCTCCACCACCATGCCATCTTCTGATGATTCCTCACAGTGAACTTCAACCTCCACTGTTTCATGTTGCACAGAGCACGGTGACTCCTGTCTGTGCCTGCTGATCTCCTCCTTCCTTCCTTTGCATGTCCTGACACTCTCTCCTTGCAACTCAGGGACGGTCTCCCGGACAAGGACGTCATCCTCCCCAGATGGAGTTAAAGTTTTCAAAACCTCGTCCAGCTCTTCCTCCAGTGCTATCACCTCCTGCTGGACTAGCACTTCCTCCCCCATCACAGGCAAAGTGGCCATTTCTGGCTCAACACAACTTATGGCTCGCCCATCATTCACCACAATGGAATCTTCAACAATATCACTCCACAGACGGCCACCTCTTCATTTGCCCATGGGACTCTCCACGACGGCATCCACACCTGTAACTGGTGCTCCACCAGTCTGCACCATCCCCCTCCTCTGTTGCACACACGTCGCCACCACGTGATCGTACTCCCCACACAGCCTGCACGTGCGTCGCTGCCCAGCATAAGACACAAGAATCTGGGTGTCCGGAACTCTTTCATCACAATGTAGGACGGGATCGGATGCCTCAGAGTCATTTTGAGTTTGAAAGTACCCTCTGGACGTCCCATGTATGCACCTGCCGCCCACTTGCCTTGGGTTGCCAGATGCACGGTACCAAATGCCTCAAACACGTATAGTGGTGAGAGACGTCTATGAGACGCACTCTTACAGCCGGGGTTGCATCTAGACTCACATGCTGGAATTTCGTCACCAACGACTCATACACAGCCGTCGAATTTAACTTAACAAAGATCCTATAAGCCCCATTCAAAGCTACACCATATACCTCATCATCTTGTATTCCGTACGTCTCTCTTATGATCGTTGGAAGCAACACTTGTGCTGTAGAGGGGTAAATAGTCCCACGAAGCAGCTCAACGCCGACAATATTCGCTCTACGCCGTACACTCAGCACCATGTTGTTGCTATGAGAGCTTGCCTGAAAACAGCACAGGGGTGCAGAGCACAACCGCGCTCCACCGCAGTAAGGCAGTGAATGAACATCAGATTAATTAGGGAGGTGTCGGTTGAGTAAGATCTTCTAAAGCCCGATTGATAGCTATGGAGAATGTTGTCATCATTAAGGTACTTAACTACTTGAGAGTACACCGCCCTCTCTAGAATTTTGGATATTATACTGAGTATACTAACAGGCCTATAGTTGCTGACAGCAGACCTACTATTTTTCTTGAAGATAGGAGTAACTCTGGCCTCCTTGAACCCCTCCTGTATGGTATTAGTGGTGATTGATAGATTTATTATGTGAGCAATAGGGATTGACAGTTCAGAAGCACCATCTTTTAGGAACTTAGATGGGATGTTATCAGGGCCTGTGCTCTTAGTTGGGTTTAACCTGCTTAGTTCTTTTTAATAAAGTCATGAGATACACTTACTAGTTGACAACTGTTTGGGGTTTAAACCCCTTTATTGGTATAGTATGTTTGAAACTTAATCAGAGTCTGTGTTAAAGGTATTTGATGCAGCTAGTAGTTTACTTACTAGTGTTGATGCAACAGATGTGTAGTAGGAATTAAAGCAATTTGCCACCTTAGATGTTTCGTGGCATACCCTATCGATAGTGAGTACTTGTTAGACCTATCTACTGGCTTATGGGTATACTCCAACTGTTTTAGTTGTTGCCAGAGCTTTCTGGGGTTATGCTTATACTCTTCAATTTTTTGAGCAATAGTGCTTTGCCTTTGCTCCTTTTATAAGTCTCTGTACTCTGTTCTCACCCTTTGGAATTCATTTAGTGCTGCAATATCCTGTCTGTTTGCTTTAAATCTTTTTAGCAGCTGGTCTCTGAATTTCATATTATCTAATATCTCAGTAGTCATCCAGGGTTCAGTTCTTCATTTAATCCTAACCTCTTTAACTGGTGCAATATTATCAAGGATGGTAGTGAACATTGTTTTGATTTTTTCCCAGACATCGCTTACGTCCGTGCAACTTGTTATCTCTGTCCAGTCACAATTGTGTAGCCTCTTTATCAGTGTTTCTTTACTGTAGTTTCTAGTTGACTTCATTTTTATTGTCCTGTGTAGGCCTATCCTATCCCTAGTGATTTTCCTGGTGCAGTAAATGATGAAATGATCACTAAGACCTGTGGTAATGATGCTTGACTGACTAATGTTCTCAGTGCGGTTACAAAGTATGTGGTCAATTAGGGTGGCTAAGAACTGTGTGACCCAGGTTGGTGTATTAATTAGTTGAATGTAACTATTTAAACCTAGAATTTGCTTATACCTTTTGCACAGCCCGTTATTTTGCTGCTGAAAACAGATATTGAAGTCGCCCAGTATTATTGTCTCGCAATTGTTTTCAAGTCCGGACAATACCATGGAAAAGTCTTCTAAGAACTGGTCCTGGGTAGGAGGGCGGTAACTAGTTCCTTCTAAGGTGGGTTTGGTCTTGGGAAGCAGCACTTCAAACCATAGAATCTCCAGTTTATTGTTATTTAAATCAGGTCTTGGGTTGTAAGCTAATTATTATTATTATAATCAAAAAGAAGTGCTAAGCCACAAGGGCTATACAGCGCTGCAGGGTAAGGAAGGAAGTGAGGGTATTGGGCGGCAGAAGGGGGAAGGGATAATTAGTAGGTTACAGAAAACAGCGGGGCAGGGGATAGTGCGGGAGTAGAGGGTAGCAAGAGATTGAGGTAGAAAGGGCTGAAGGTATCAGAGTTTGTGAAGTCAGTTGCTGTCAAAAAGTCAATGAGAGTCCGGATGAAAGGTGGGTCCATCAGCGAGAAGGGAAGGTAAAGAGAGAGCAGCGGAGTGAAGATGATGACAGAGGTAAATTCTGCGTGCTCTTTGATAAAGTGGGCAGTCTAACAGAATGTGGCTAACTGATAATGGAACCTGACAATTCTCACAGAGAGGAGCAGGGTGCCTCTCCATGAGATATCCATGAGTAAGACGAGTATGGCTAATGCGAAGACGGGACAGAGTAGTCTCCCAACCTCGACACTGGTGACAAGAAGACGGCCAGTAACCTATACTCGGTTTAATAGATTGAAGTTTGTTACTGAGCAGAGTAGACCAACGTTGTTGCCAATGAGTGTGAAGGTGGGCAGCTATTGCAGCAAAATAGTCCGTAAATGGAAGACCTCTATATGAAACTGGTAGGTCATGTACTGCTGACCGCACAGCAGTGTCTGCCTGTTCATTGCCCTGTTCGTCAACAAGACCAGGGACCCAACAAAAAACAGTATCTTTATGCTTGGTAAAGATGCAGCATAGCCAAAGTTGGATACGGAGGACTAAGGGGTGAGGTGTATCAAATTTCTGTATAGCCTGTAAAGCACTAAGGGAGTCTGAGACAACCACAAATGATGACACAGGCATAATGCAATATGGATAAGTGCTGCAAGAATGACATACAATTCAGCAGTAAAAATACTAGCTGAAGATAGTAAATGCCCTTGCACGACGCTGTCCGGAAACAATGCTGCGAATCCTATGCTGTTAGAAGACTTAGAGCCATCTGTGTACACTGCAATGGCATGAGAATGAGAGTGGAAGTGGTCAAGAAAAAGAGAGCGGGAAGCGACCGTAGACAGATGGGCTTTCGAGCAAGGGAGAGAGAAAGAACAGACTCGAACAGCTGGAACTTCCCAAGGGGGTAGGGAAAAGTGAGATGCTACATGAACATAGAAAGATGGTAATTGAAGAGAAGACGAGAGCGAATGTAGGCAAAGAGAGAAGGGACGGAGTAAACAGGGGCTGCAAACAAATAAAGATTGTCTACTAATATCAGTGACCATTCTATAAATAGAAGGTTTGCGGAGATCATGAGAGCGTACATAGTAGCGAAGGCAATGGGCATCACGGCGATTGGATAAGGATGGAACATTTGCTTCTACATAAAGGCTCTCAACAGGGGAAGAGCGAAAAGCACCAAGGCATAAACGTAATCCTTGGTGATGAATGGGGTTAAGGCTAGAGAGAGTAGCAGGAGAGGCGGTGGAATGAGGGTGGAATGTAGGCGAAGGAGAGTTCGACGATCAGCTTCCCATGCAAGATGAGCAAGGGTTTCAAGAAGGTTCAGCCGGCTGTGACAAGTTGCCTTCAGAGAGGTAATGTGAGGTTTCCAGGATAACCTACGGTCAAAGGGGAGGCCCAGAAACCTGACTGTATCACGTTCAGTGATACGGGAGCCATAGAGGTACAAAGGATGATCGGAGATGATAGAGCATCTAGTGAAAGTAATTTGGTGAGTTTTGGTACTGGAAAATTTAAACCCATGTGTGGTGGCCCAATTGGAAACACGGTCGACCGCATGCTGGAGAGAAACTGTAAATGAGGTGACAGTCAGCGCCTGCACAGGCAATAGCAAAGTATCAACATAGAGTGATGACCAAATATTTGATGGAAGACTAGAGGCCAAATCATTTATAGCAAGAAGAAAAAGTGTTGTGCTCAAAACACATCCCTGGGGGACACCTTCAGCGTGGATAAAGTCCAGGGAGAGCACATTATTAACCCGAATACGGAAATGTCTGTCAGTTAAAAAGTTCTTAAGGAAGGATGGTAGATTGCCTCAGAGGCCTAAGGAGTGGGCTTGGGCCAAAATATTATACCTCCAAGTTGTGTCATATGCCTTCTCAAGGTCAAAAAATATGGCAATAACTGAGTGGTTATTCGCAAAGGCATTACGAACATATACGTATCCAAGCATAGTAAGGGGTCTATGGTAGAACATCCCTTACGAAAGCCATATTGACGAGTGGAGAAACCGTGTTGTCTCTAAATACCAAACTAAACATCTATTTATCAGGCGTTCCATCACTTTGCAAACTGCACTGGCAAGAGCAATTGGACGATAGTGGGAGGCTTCATGTCCCATAGTGCCCGGTTTGTGGAAAGGGAGAACAATGACAGATTTCCAAGGCTGTGGAAGAACTCCTTGTGACCAAATAAGATAGAAAAGGCATAATAGGACTGCAAGGGCTGACTGATGTAAATGTTGTAGCATACGAATATGAATGTCATCGCGCCTAGCTGCTGATGATTGGCAAGCTGAGAGTGTTGCCTCCAGTTCTTGAAGTGTAAAAGGCACATTATACTGTTCTTCTCTGAGAGAAAAAAAGTCCAAGGGTGCTAACTCTCTGGCAAACTTTGAGGAAAGAAACGAGGGGCATAGATGGAGCCCCTGAGAAATATGGACCAGATGATTCCCAATTTCTTTGGCAAATTAGTGGGTTTGCTATATCAACACCGGCAACCCGCAGAACAGGAGCTGAGTCAGGAGAATTTTACCACTCAGTTTTCGTATTTTTTTCCAGACTGCACATAGAGGAAGCAGAGGTGATGGTGGAGGACATAATCTCGCCGCAAGTGCTTTTTAGCATCACGGATCACACGGCGAGTGATCGCATGCTTTGTTTAAAAATTTCAAGAAGTCTCCCCGTGGGTTCTATTGTACTGGTACCTGCCCCACGCAGCGCATTTCAAACTTACTGCACGAGCACAAGCAGGAGACCACCAAGGCACGCATTTCTGAGAATGCCTGCCTGAAGTTTGGGTTAAAATGAGAAGCTGCAGTTAAAACAAAGGGACGAGAGAGGTGTAAAAGCTCATCAATGGAGGACGAAGAAGGAACCTCACTAAAATTGTTAGTTGTGAGTAAAGGTTCCAATTTACCTGATCAAATTGCTGGCGTGGGATACGAAGAGGTGGTGAATATGAAGGGGAAATGATCGCTGTCATGTAAATCCAGGAGAACAGACCAGGTGAAGTCTAATGCGGTGGAGAAAGAGCAGATGAGAGATCGATGCAAGGAGAGTGTTTAGTCCCAGGATCAAAATGGGTATGGGAAAACCTGTATTTAAAACATGGAGGGGGTGGGTGGGAAGAAAAAACCTCTAACTGAATGCCATGGGGAATCACAGTGACACCTCCAGAGGAATGAGGGCATTAAAAACTGCCCAAATACGGAGGGTGGCGGTAATGACGAAACAAGAAAGGCAATATCCAGAATAGATAATGCCTGAGAAGGAGAGAGATATAAAGAACAGAGCATGTACCACCTATGCAAGTGGATGCGGGCTGCTGTGTAATTCAGCGAAGTACAAACAAATAGCTGATGGTATGGAATATCAGTGCGTAGAAGAAGGGCACTTTCATTAAAGGTCCCATCAGGAAAAGGATCTGAAGAATACAATAAATTATAGCCTGAGATGGGAGAGATAACAGCAGAGTGTAATTTTGGTTCCTGTAAGCAAACACCAACAGGGGAAAACTGGGAGAGTAACATCTGAAGCTCATCCTGATTACCCCTGAGGCCGCGTATATTCCACTGTAAATAGGCCATGATTGGCAACGATAAAGATACCTGAAATCTGCAGGAAAGGGTTCCTATGGACTAGCGGGGTTAGAAAAGTCCACATGTGGAGGCAGCAGAAAACTTTCAAGCAGTGAAGGAATGGTGCGCTGCGAAGAAAGGAGTTGCACAGATGGAGGAGAGGAGAGAGAAGGAACAGAGGGTGGATCAGTGTCCATTGATGGTTTGGTGTCTGCAATATATTCGGAGATTGCTTCAAGTGTTTTGGAATTCAGAGACGTTGTATGGGAGACAATATTGGAGATGGTAGGTGATGAGTAAAGATTGGAAATGTAATGGACTGTACCAAGGTAGGGGGGGGCGAAAGGGTGGAGGGAACTGGAGAAGAAGCATGGAAGGGGACAGAAGAGGCAGAAACCTGGGAGGTGGCAGAAGAGGAAGAAACTTGGGAGGGAACAGGGGAGGAAGGTATAGTACGAGGAGGAGGGTGAACCTCTACACTTGAAAAGAGCCAGTGAGAGGGGAAGAACCAGGTACAGAAACAGGGAAGGTAAAATGAGGAGGTGGAAGAAGGAAAGGAGGGGTTAAAGGACCTTTTTTGACTTCTGAGAAGTAGAGGGACGATTGGGAGGAGGTGTCGTACGAGATCTCGTCGATACCGAGGCTTGTGAGGGAGAACACGAAGAAGCGAGAACAGATTGAGGCATTGAAGTAGGGACGTCTGAGCCCAGGACAGCAAAAGAATTAGATACAGGAGTGACTATGGGAGAGGTAATCACAGAGGAAGCTGCAGAAGATGGGACCCCAGAAGTGGGGGGACGTTTTGAAATGTGGGAATAAGAAACATGAGGTAGTCTCCCTTGGAGGCTGAGATGAGAAACTGCCATGGCATAAGGGAGACCTTCTACCTCTTTGAGGTAATGGATTTCCCACTCATTTAAGTAGACCTGGCAATGGCGAGAGTATGAAGGGTGAGCCTCATGACAATTAAGGCAAGAGGGAGGTCGATTGCAAGACCTATTAGAATGGTCATCAGCACCACGGACTGGGCATTCGGCTATAGATCTGCAATATTTTGCTGGATGGCCAAATTGCCAGCAATTTCTACACTGTTGTGGTGTAGGGATCACCTTTCAAACTTGTAACTGATGTCCTGCTACATAAATTGAGGATGGGAGTTCATGGCTGTCAAAACTTAAACGAGCCACATTGCTAGGGTATCGTCTCTGCCCATGGGCAGGAAGAACATAAGTGTCTACCTTGAGGATTGGGAGATCTTGGAGTTCCAGCTGTTCAAGAATGTCATTGCCACATGTCTGGAAATTTTGTTGAACTATGGTATGGGGCAGAATGACGGTACCACTACAAGAATTGAGGGAATGATGTTTTTCAATAGTGACAGGAACAGTATGGATATGGGAAAGAAGAGAAAGATCATGAGCTTGGGTAGCATTCTGTACAGTGATGATGTGCATACCGCTCTTAAGAGCATGAAAAGAAATATCTTTACCAACATGGCGTAGGAGTGCCTTGCCAATACTATGGTCAGAAAGATAGGCAATAGAGGAAGTCGGTCGTAAAGTGAAGAATTTAGTCCATTGTGCATTCTGAAACTGAGCGTGGAAAGGGAGTGCAGGACGTGTCGAACTTTTCTGAGAAGAACGAGAAGGTGGAGAAGTGTCAAACAGCAGGTAATTGTCGGTGGCGTTTAGGCATGGGACCAGAGTTGGTCCAATGTGGAACGGGCCTGTGATTCGAAAATTGCCGCACCATAGAGGGAGAGGCCGGAAGCATAGTCAAAGGAGAGCGGAGGTCAGATAAATAGAAGGAGTCAGTCGAGACATCAGTACCTGAAGTGGGTGAGGAAACAGCACTGGCAAGAGGTACAGAGGCATTAGGAGTGTCCAAAGAGTGGTCCAAAGACTAGGTGGGGTCAGAATGGAGTGCAGTATCAAGAAGGTGCCCGGGGGTAACAGGTTCATGGACTGTGCTTCCATGGTTAGGTTACTTCTTTCTTTTTGTTTTTAAGAAAAAAAAATAAAATAAAAAAATAAAAAAAGGAATAAAAAAAGGGGAGACTGGGGAGGGATAGTTCCTGGGAGGAATGAGAGGGCCAGAAATCTCCCTCCACGCCCAAGAGGACCTCAGCACCGCAAGTAGTGCAGATGCAGTATAGAACCCGTGCCATACCCTACCCATCATGCCAGTAAACCAGCAATCCGGGATAGCAACCTCACATCTGCCAAGCTACCTCGATGGACAAAAGAGAGGGCTGCCAGATATCCGCCACAAAGCATACCTCCTTTGGCCACCACCCCCAGAATCCAAAAGGCAGCCTCCAGAGATACACCCATCACCCGAAAGTTACCCAAAGCCACTCCCCGGGAGACCGGAGAGGGATTGGGACATCCCCAGGCGATCCAGATTCCATGGCAAACTACACCACTGCCAAGACCCTCAACAGAATGGGATGGACCCCAGTACCCTTTCCCCTACCCAGGAACTAGTGTGCCTGTGGGGAAAAAAAAGGCCAAAAAGAGGAAGGGTAATAGGGAGGGGTGGGGAGGAGGAGGAGGAAAAGAAAAAGGGAGGATGGGATAAGGGAGGGGGGATTGGGGGGTAATTAGCTTTGGTCTGAGGAAGGAGACCAACAGGTCTAATTCCTCAGACCAAGAGCCTCTTCACCATGCCAAGGAGCCCCCCTTGAAGAGGGGTTGTAAGCTAAGTCATTTCTAATGTAGGCACATACTCCACCACCCTTTCTGATCCTATCTAAGCATTTTATATTTTAACCTTCTATTTTGACCTCGTCGTCAGTCACGGTATCATCCAACCAGGATTCAGAGATGGTTATAACTGCTGCCCTAATTTTGTTAACTAGAATCCTAATCTCTGCCAATTTAGGAAGAAGTGATCTTGCTTTGACATGAATAAAGTGAAGGCCTGTTTTCATAAAACAATTATAATCATCAATATATGGCAATGGGTCATTTGTATTAAAAATAGGTAAATCAATGTCATTATTGCTAAAGGGTAACTGTGCCAAAGTGCATTTGTTACACACAAAATGAATTCTGGCACCATTGCTATAATTGTACATACATCCATCATGCTCCCGCCCCTTACACATTTTACATAAGGTGCCTTTTCTGTTTTTCATGAGTACTTTAGTACGGTGTATGCACCTGTTTGGTAGTGTTTGAGATAATAATGGCTGTATTGTCTCACATTGACCTTGCCTTACATATGGAGTTAAGGTTATCGTTCCTAGCTACTAGACTGTCATTATCACCATCATTTATCTGTCTGTTTTGCCTCTGCACAATAGTTTGAGGTCCTGGATTAATTCTGATATCACCAATTAAGAGCACTACAATAAGAGCTGTGTGCCACTGTTTTTGTTTGAGTACGCGGTGTTGCCATACCTTGTGGTGATAGTGCCATTTACTTTTCTGGTAGGATGGCAACTGTTGGGCTTTTACTGTCCAGGGTGCTGTTACTCCATTCACCTTTTCCAGCCCCCATGACTGATTTCTTTCTTCATGGAATTGAAGAAGAAAGATAAATATAATTATGGCACCCTGTACCCCCCTAATGCCTTCCATTTTCACTCTTCGCTCTTTTACTCATATACAATAATATTTATTTCTCTTTTTCAGTCACCTAGTACACCCTAGTATCTGCCTTAGCAATCACCACTGAATTACTAGTAAATTTCCTTCTTCAAAACCCTCTTCACTGCTCACTTTTCCCTTAACTTCACAAACCCCTTTCAGTTAACACACTCCTCTTCCCACCTCACTTCACAGTCCGGCTTCACCTATTAACTTCTAACTTCTTTCCATTCTGGTAGACCAGAAAGGTTTAATCAATGGTTTTATCCTTCCAAACCCCCCTCAATTCCATTTATCGGGGGTTGTGTGGTGTTGACTGCCTGACCTGGTCTGCTGACTCGGCCATTTTTAAAACACTGAGGGAAGTAAACGCCACCTACAAACTTACTTTCCTTGAGTTTATAGATATATTTGGCGTTTTCTGCTATGATTCACTCACTATACACTGGTCAGCTGAATGTAGGTCAGCTACTAAAACATTAACCTTGACTGTTTACCTATTCACTTCTTTCCCACGACTGGCACTGAGGGATAACTATCCTATAACCTTGGAGTTTTGTACTGTTGATTTGACGATGTCTCCTGTGTTTCCCTCTCGTTAGCACTGGTACAGGTAATATGATGGTGGTACAGATTTGATGCTACTGTCAACAGATGAACGTCAGTAAAGATGAGAATTTCACTTCGCTAGTTGTACGTCTGGCAGTAGCTGGTGTTTGGATGCTGGTCAGCCATGTTTAAATGCTCAATTCTTTCCCTCATTTGGCACTGAGGAAAAAAGTCCTACAGACCTGTCATATCCTTGGAGTTTTGTTGATCAGGTTTTCTGTCATGTTGTCTTCCCATTGAACACTGGTGCCGTTGATATGGAGGTCAGTTATTTCATTGTAGTGGAAAAAGTCTCATGTCTGGTTCACGTCTGGCAGCAGGTCTGGTACTTGAATGCCGGTCCCTCTTTTGTCATATTTAGTCCATTTCGTTATTGTCACCATCAGTTTTTATGTCACTATAGGTTCCTTGCATGTTGTTGCAGCAGTCCTTACAATTTGGCCATCACTGGAGTTCGGATAGGCCCAGGGGAAGGCAAGATATAGGAGCAGCCTTGTTGCTGCTTGCGGCGGCTGCACTGACCCAATTTATTATGTAACTCATACCCATGGTATGGGTGGTAGTCAAAAGATTACAGAGGTATATAATGGGTCCAGGGACTGGACCCCACAGTTTTGATAGCTGAGCAAGTTACAAAGGTAATGAACTTCAGGTAGCTCTGGCCACAATTATAAGTTACAAAGGTAAGATAAGATTTCGTTTGGATTTTTAATCCCGGAGGGTTAGCCACCCAGGATAACCCAAGAAAGTCAGTGCATCATCGAGGACTGTCTCACTTATTTCCATTGTGGTCCTCAATCTTGTCCCCCAGGATGCCACCCACACCAGTCAACTAACACCCAGGTACCTATTTGCTGCTAGGTGAACATGACAACAGGTATAAGGAAACGTTGAAATGTTTTCACCCATCGGGAATCGAACCCGCGCCCTCCATGTGTGAAGCAGGAGCTTTAACCACCAGATTAAAGAGGTACATAATGGGTCCAGGGACTGGGCCCCAAGTTTTGATAGCTGAACAAGGTACAAAGCGATTCGCTGCCTGACCACGGTAGAGTGCAGTTGTGCTCTGCACCCCTCTGCTGTTTTCAGGCGAGGTACCTTGTACCAACATGGCGCTGAGTGTGAGGAGGCACGTAAATAACATCAGTATAGAGCTGCTTCATGGGGCAATTTCACCCTCTTCAGCACAGGTGTTACTCCCGACCATCATTAGCGAGACATATGGTATCTAGGACGATGAGGTGTATGGTGTTGCCCTGAATGGGGCATACAGAATCTTCGTCAAACTGAATTCCACATCTGTGTATGAGTCTTTGGTGACGAGATTCCAAGACGCGAGTCTTGACGCTACGCCAGCTGTGAAGGTGCATTTGATCGACATATCTCGCCACTTTACATGGGTTAATATTCGTAATGTCCCATTTGAGGCAGATGAGGCTGACATCAGGAGTGTTTTCGAGGCATATGCGGCCGTACATCTGGCACAACAGGGCAAGTGGACAGCTGGTGCTTACATGGGCCGTCTGGAGGGAACCTTTTCCCTGAAGATGACTCTGAGACATCCCATACCGTCTTACATCATGTTGGAGGACTTCCGGATGCAAATTATGGTTTTGCATGCCGGACAGAGACGTACGTGCAGGTCATGTGGGGCATACGACCATATGGCGGCAGCGTGTGTGAAGCTGAGGAGGGCGCCTGCACAAATTGGTGAAGCACCAGTTACCAGTGTGGTAGCTGTTGTTGAGAGCCCCACGTGAAAGCAAGAGCTTGGGCGCTTGTGGAGTGAAGTGGTAGAGGATCCCATAGAGGAGACTGGCGTGTGTGAGGCAAGCTGTGACATAACAGGAACTGTTACTAGGCAGGAGAAAAGTGCAGAAGTGCAAGTGCAGGAGGAGGTACAGGCTCTCGAGGAAGAGCTTCAGGAAGTGTTGAGGACATTGACGCCGC
The DNA here is from genome assembly GCF_026875155.1 of Cherax quadricarinatus. NCBI lineage: Eukaryota > Metazoa > Arthropoda > Malacostraca > Decapoda > Parastacidae > Cherax > Cherax quadricarinatus. Next base: position 2,597,230 of record NC_069418.1, on the reverse strand, counting down.
CTGCAGAGGTTGTTCCTGAGCTGGTGAGAGACACAGCATTGCTTGTGAAGAAATGTGATGAT
>NC_069418.1:2580113-2596668 GCF_026875155.1 Cherax quadricarinatus | reverse complement strand
GGCCCCACAAATCATTATTTACACCAGAAAGTCCAAATTTACCTTACTTGAAAGTTTTCATAGCTTTTCCCAAGCCCTATTGTAGATATTTTCTCGGGGAGCCAAATCCACAATTACGGCATCAATACATTTTCTCTCATTGCCCAGCCTGACGTTACATAAACAGTGCGTATGACTGGGCCTTCTTATTCAAGAGAAAGCCAGATAACTTGAGTATAGCAGGATCTCCCATTTGTACCTTCATCCCTTTTAAGGCAATTACTTTTTATGAAAGTACGTTGTGATCCCTGACCCCAGAAATGCTGTTACAGTTTTTGGATTTACGCCGTTTATAAATTAATCACCACACCCAACACAAGTAAAGCTACCTCAGCTAGGCCATCTTTACCGACATTAGCTGCAATTTTTCTACTTTGGGCTACGGGTTGTGTCTGGGTTATTATCACTATCAGTACTATTGTTACCATCATTAAGATTAGATCCGCCCTTCACATAGCTATGTGGTGTCTTCCCTTGTTACACTGATAACAATGGTTCAAGTTAGCACGGCAATCCCTTACATTATGATTTCCTAGACACCTGATACATCTAGCAAGCTCTTCAAATCTTTCCACTTTAACATCCCATGAATTATAGGCATTCCAGTTCTTAGACAAATGAGTACTGTGGAAAATTTTTGATTTTCCAAAGCTATAGCGCCTAATAGGTGTTTAATGTGTCGATATGAGTCAAAAATGTATTTGACAATAGGGTAGAACCAAGAGTTCCCTTTGCGCATGCGCGGATGTGCGGGGGTTGGGGGCGACTCGGGCCATGTGGGAGGCGGATTGTTTTGAATGTGGTGAGGAGGCTGGGAAAGCATGGAACCACGAAATTGGCATTCACGGCGGCCTAAGGATTAATATAGGCCTCATTTCATAATAGGAAGTGTCATAACTGTTCCTGGTGGAGAGTGAGGGAACGTGATTTACGGAACCACGGTAATAGAGTGGTAAAATGAGTGAATAAGGGTAGGACCAATGGTGACTGGCGCGTCACCATGGACTGTGTCCCGGGGAAAATTACCCTTGGTTTAATCATCACTCATCGGTCTCAGATCTTAATGGAGTGATCTCTAATGTGTATAATAATTATGAGACATTAAATCGTCTTGTGAATTGTAATGTAATTAATGATAATAACGTTGAGTTAGAGAATGCGGGATGTGAAATAGATCGCCCTGCTCCGAGTGAATGTGTGACTCGTACCGGGGATAATGAAGTTTTAAATGGAATCACGACTTCTAAACCGGGACGAACCGACGGATACCTTCGTCCTCCCGGAATAAAACCGTGTCGGTGTAGCAGGACTTCGAAATGAGTTTTGTGAATGAGGAATAAGGGTATCAATCACCCACAGTTAAGTAACCCTTCTAGTTATAACAGACTCATGCTGGCCAGTTATTTATGTTGAAAATTGGATAGGTTTTAGTGATCCAGCTACATCAAGTGACCACCAGAGAACATCTGGTAAGTGGTGGGATTATGTACAAATGATTTTCCTTGATGGATGTATCCATGTGTATCCTACCCCCCCCTTCATTCAGTTAAACTAAATATATAATACAGTCCACAATTAATTAGTAGCACCGTACTTGTGGTTGCTATCCAATCCATATTTGGTCTCGGATAGATATGGATAAGATTTGAGGTTCGAAGGGGGCCCCCTGTAGTGACCAGAGGTGGTTAAGTTTTCTCACAGTCTACACGGGGTGACTACGGTAAACAATATGTTGTCTCCAAGAGATTACTTGTATGTATATAATTTTTGAGGTACATACCGATAAGCATCCTAGAAAATTTTTCCATATCTGCCCGTTGGTCCTTCGAACCGGATGCAATCAGTGAAAAAATTAATTGAATTAATTACTTAATAATTAAGTGACTGATTGAAGGAAGTGGGTGTAGGGTGCACAAATTTAATCGGTCGTGTGGTGGAGGATAATTAGCCCAATTAATTGCTAGCACATGTGTGGTTTGGGAAATTTTTACAAGAGTAAAGGGGCAAGAATTACTCTTATAAGGCACCTACTTAAGTTTTGGTATAATCAGTGATTAATAATTCCTAACCATGACTGGATCTAATGGAGTTAATGTGGCTGACAAGTCCGTGAATTTTAGAGTAATGAAAGCATCATTACAGGCTATTAAAAGCCATGTGACGAAGGCATTTGATTTAGTGAATCAAAGAACCGTGAACCCTAATGAATTAAAGTTAAATTTAGATCCTTTAGAGAGTAGATTTTGTTTGGGTACAAATTGTGGTTTAAAGACTGTGAAAGAGATCTGCTAGAGAATTGTGCAGATGGAATGAAATGAATGTTTTAATTAATCAACATTACGAATTGGAAGAAAAACTGTCTTGTAAAAGTAAGGCTTTAAAATAAATTAAAGGGTGTAAGCCAGCAGTTGACAACCTATTAATGCAAAGGGTGGTTTGCCAAAACCTCCATAGTAGGGTTCTGGAGGAAATCAGACTAGGTCGGCAGGAATTAATTGTTCAATTGCAGACCAGTCACCCAAACAGTTCTAAGGATATAACACATAATGACTCTGAAGGTATCTGTCCCAAATCTCAAAAGGGAAAAATAATCCCAGTGGTAATAAAACATAGTTTAAGAGTTTAAATAGGCACATATCAAGTCAGGAATCAGTAATAGTGGTTCCTCACATCAAGGTAAGAGGGAAAAAGTACCTCAGTAAGTTTTAACCCAGTTAATAAGAGGTCAGGCAAGGAAAAGAGAGACTGCCTCTTCTGCCAGGGGACTCATTTCACTAAAAATTGTAATGCCTGTAATTCATGGGGAATTAAAGTGGAAAGAATGAAAGAACTTGACAGATTTATCAGATGTCTAGACAAAACATAATGTAAAGGATTGTCCATACAAATTGAACAGTTGCTATCAATGCAACAAGGGAAAGCACCCTACAGTTATGTGCAGGTTGTATGTGATTTCTTATAATAATGGTGACAATAATGATAATGTTAATAACCCTGACACTACAGTGACTTATGTAAAGGTTGCAAACTAATGGCAATAATGATGGGCCCAGCTGAGGTAGCCTTGCCGGTCCTGGATGTAATAATTCAGGATAAAGGGCATAAATCCAAAAGCATGCGGCGTCACTCTCCTCAACCCCTGGTATGGGCCATGTACTATATGGCAGACTACCGCCTAGTAATAATGACTAGAAGTAGTGAATACGTCACGGTGTCTTGCTCATAAAAGGTCAACCCAGTACAAGTATTCTTCTAAACGAGAATGATGTTGAACCCTCTAATTTGTGGGAGCTGGACAGCATGGGGATTAATATAAATGAGTTAAGTCCAAAAAGATTCCTTTACTCAGGAACAATACCTGAAGGATGTTAAATGTGAATCTGGACATTACTGGGTGCGACTTCCGTGGAAGCTCGACCGTCCAGAATTACCTACTAATTATAGGATGGCGTATGGACAGTTAAAGGGCCCAGCTCTGCGAACTGAGCAAGACACCAAAATTGTTGACTGCTTATAATGATATAATTAATAAACAGTTAAATAATAAATTGTTCTTACTTCAGGCGACGATAAATGCACACCTTAAGTGCACAGGTGGTCCACTGAGCGAAATAATTGGGTAAATAATCTTATGTGGACAATTTCCGGGTGTGACTCAACTGAAAGGAACTAATGAGGATATTGAAGGGGTTAACGAAATAATGCAGTAAGGTGCTGGGACTGCTTGGGATACTGAGAGAGACTTGTTATTGTTAAAGTCTCAAAATTCCAGTAAAGCCCAATAACTTAATCCAGGGAGCATAGGCTTATGCCCCTGAGAAATGGGAAAAAGTAATTAGTCCATTTTGAGGGTTCAATAAATATGGATGGCCATGGAGTTGGTGCCTATATGCAGTAATGTTGCTGGGGCTGACTTGGGATACTGAGAGACTTGTTATTGTAAAGTCTCATAAATTCCAGTAATGCCCAAAAAAAATAGCCCCGAGAGCATAGACTTAGTGTCATACCTTACAAAAAAGAGGGAAATTGTTAATACCAGAAGCATGGAGGCTTGAGTGTGCTTTGGATGGAGCCCTACCTGAGGAGTTAACAGGTGGAAAGAATTAATGGGTGATTATGTAAATATCAATGTTGGAGTTCCCAAGCCAGGTGGCCAGTGAAGATGGGAAAATTGTACTCCACATTATGTAAGTCTCTAGCAACGACCTCCGCCCGCCGCAGTGTTTGGGAAAAATTTTTTTATTTTCCGAAGCTATAGTGCCTAATAGGTGTTTAATGTGTCGATATGAGTCAAAAATGTATTTGACAATAGCGTAGAACCAAGAGTTCCCTTTGCGCATGTGCGGATGTGCGGGGGTTGGGGGCGACTCGGGCCATGTGGGAGGGCGGATTGTTTTGAATGTGGTGAGGAGGCTGGGAAAGCATGGAACCACGAAATTGGCATTCACGGCGGCCTAAGGATTAATATAGGCCTCATTTCATAATAGGAATGTCGTAACTGTTCCTGGTGGAGAGTGGGGGAACGGATTTAGGGGGACCACGGTAATAAGGGGTAAAATGGTGAAAAGGGGTAGGACCGATGGTGACGGGCCGACCAGGACTGTGCCCCGGGAAAATTACCCTTTTTAATCATCACTCATCGGTCTCAGATCAAAGGGGGTGTCCTAATGTGTAAATAATTATAGACAAAAATCGTTTTGTGAATTGTAATGTAATTAATGATAATAATGTAAAATTTGTGTGGACTGCCCCCAAGTAGTCGCCTACCCTGGAAAACTCTTTTGACAGGGGGGCTCTGAGGGGGACCTCAGCCCAAAGTGGCTTATAAAACAGTTTTCAAAAATGTTTGGGGATTGCAAGAAACTTTGCCTGCATGCAGATAAAGGACTAACTTACTTGGTTTTTGCAGCTATATCCTGACTTAAATTTCCCTAAGCCTAGTTTTACCCCCTTTGGGATTTCCCCTTTGGGGAACCACTGCAACCGGAGCATTAGTTCCTGCAAATTCAATCGTTATTATGTCCTGCTGAAATCAAAAATTTCCTATACCCAAAGGGTATTACCCCTAGATAACTATGCAGCCTCAGACGTAGCTTCAGACGGCTCTGAGCGCTGGACTTTACGGGGATGCTCCTCCTTTTGCACGCCGACCCCACGTAACTAAACCCACAATCTCCTAAGAACGGCCAGACCTACGGAAAAGGTGAATATCCGTCTTCTGTAGGGCTGATGAGGGATCATCTAGGGTTTCATCGAGGTGCCTCTACCAGATTTCCCCAGGCCCCAGATGTGAAGACCGTGGGGGCGCCCGCCTCTGTTCAGGGCACTTTTGCCCATCATTTCTATCGAAAGAAAGGACGCTATTCTGTTTTTGTGACCTGCGCCCCGCCAATAAAGCTAGGGCTGCCATTCCCCTAGCTAATTTCCCTAGTGTTTCCCTACATTATCGGCCTATTACTACCTATTTTAAAGGGTCTTAGGCTACCTTCATTTCTACAATCCCTTTAGTAAACCAATATTAGTGTACTACCCGTAAAACTACAAACCCCTTCCAAAGTAAATTATAAATTAAAAAAGCTTACAAAAAACCCCAAACCAAGAATCCCTTTGTTTTTGGGAGGGTTTAAGGGCCGCCCGGGCTCCGATGCCCGACGGCCAGCGGGACGACTGTGGAACTTTTGGGGCCCAAATAAATTTCCACACCCTCCCCCCGGGCAAAGGTTCGCTAATCTAAATCAAATTCACCCCGGGGCCCCCACGGGGGCCCCCTGGAACGAGTGCGTCCGGGCCACTCTCGTTGAGCAACTCCGGTCTAACTTCAACCGTCCAGTTTCCCCTGTGGGGCCCTCTGGGGTGTAAATTTTGGTTCCGGTGGTCTTACACCCTTTGTTTTAACTTTAACGAGTTCGTATGTCTAGCCTTGTTGAGTGGCTCCGTACTTTCCCCCCCAGTGGCCCACATGCCCTGGTAGCTTTTCCTCCCACTGTTACGAGGTTCCCTGGATTTAAAGGCAAATCTATCTCCCTCTTTACTACCCTGCAAAGGTGTTTTCCCCAAGGTGGCCGAGTGTTTCGTCACCCCCTGCTGGTTCAGTTTCCCTGGCGGTTCTTGTATATGGTATTCATTTCACTCCCCCCCCAGCGGTCATGTGGAAGTTTCTTCCCCCCTACTGGGGGGGCGGGGAATTCAGGGGGAAATCCTACCCCTTGATGTTTTTTTGGGGATCTGTATAACCCAAATTCCCTTTCTTAAACGCCCTCGTGAGCAGGAAGTATCTATATGATTGCTCCCCCGGGATACCTACATTTCTGACTGTTCATGGAAATTTCCCTGGTCGCTAGTTTCCATAAAGGTCTTTCAATCGCTTAGCTGCGCGCAAGATCTCGCTGTAATTCCCGGGGTTAATGCTCTACCACCAAGGCGTAATATCCTGCGATGCCCCCTAATTTGACTGGACACCACCACATCATAAGATTTGGGGGGGACCTGACTTACAGCCCCCCCCAACATCTACCCTTTCTTCGTGGCCTTAAAATTTAATTTAGCCCCCAAAATTTCTTTTTACAAGGAAAATGTGCTCCTGGGTCAAAGAATAATCGGGTTGCTTCGGACCTGTGCCCATTCAAAACCCTTTGGGGCCAATGTGGTAGGCACCCCTCCGTGATTCTCACTCAAATTTAAAAGGGATTTCACTCCCACAAATCACCTGGCTACCATTTAGGCTCGACCACTTTCTACTCACCTAAAGGATATCCCACTGTTTGGGGGCCCTTAAATTTTTTGGGACATAGTGCAGTAGGGTTTCCCTTTTGCAACAACTCACACTCCTGACGGGGGTGCCCCCTCTCTCGCATATGTTTCCCACACACTTGAAGCAGGTCTCAACCCCTTAGTTCTGTTGCCTATGCCAGTGTTATATACCCCGGGGCAATTCGGCTAGATTTTCGCCTTCGCAAAACCGATATTCGGGCAGAGTGCCTCTAAGGCTCCCGTTAGAGGGTTTTTAAATTGACACCTCTTTACCATAGTACACTCCAACTTAGTCGTACGAGCTTAGGCTTTAACTTCGAGCTCTTTGAGCAACTTTCTGGTTTTTTTGTGGCAAGGTGGTGACTTTCTCTCACACTATACTCAAATGAGAAACGAGATCTCCCAACCCCCCCCACAATTTTTTTAAAACGTGAAAACCCATTCATCCCATATTTTTTAAATGTAACTCTGCACTGTCGTGCTAGCCAGTTTCCCCCTAATCACCTGGCTAAGGACCCCTTTTTAACATTCCACCATGCAAAATTTTTAAACTATTGGGTCAAACTCATAATCTCAATACGGAACTTCTCTAGACTTTTACGGGCATGTCGGGAAAACCCGACCAAAAACCGATAAAGTATAGCTACCTTTATCTCCTCAGTTTGCCAAAAATGTCTTCTAATTGGTCTTTGGCATGTTTTGGGAAATTAGTGTATAATCGGGTGTGCCGGACCAGATCTAAGCTTTACCCCTTGGGTGCGACCGCAAAAAACTGCAACTTGCGGGATCTGAAAATCATTTTTTGTCACTTCTGGGGTCTAAACTGATCCCAGAAAGCAATGTACTCTGTTAAGGGTTTCCTCAAAATTTTTGGGAAATTCAAAGGGACAATCTGGGCAAAAACATTTAACGCGTGCTGTTGTTCGTGTTTTTTGAAAAATTGCTGCCCTGCGTACCGGGCCCTTCAAAGTCTTTAAACTGCCTGCAGAGTCTCACTCTGCTTTACACTCTGCCCTTTGTTTTTCATAGTCTGTCCTGCTACTTCGACCGATATTTTAGACTCCTTAGTATGGGCCCCTTTTCCTAAAAGGGTAAATGACTCTCAAAAAGGCCCCCATCTTTTCTCCAAAGGTTTCAGGCAACCTCTATTTCCCCCCCAGTTACGTCCCGAACTTGCTGACCATACGACACTCCTCACATGCTTTAATTGACTTAGGCGGGACAGCTGTATCACTTCACCACCATAGTTGCGGTTTTGTTAAATCACGGGGAATTTTTATTTCAATTAGCCCACCCCCCCAGCCAAAACGGATTAGGGAAAAGAACGAGTCTTAAGGCTTCTCAACAAACTTAACAATTCCCTTTATTATATTGACTCCTGAATCAAAAATGTACACTGTTAGCTCTCAATCCCAATCAAAAAAGTGTTTTCGAGGGGGAAAACTTTAAACTAGCATTAACATCATGCCACAAAAAATTTCAGGGGCTTAACCGTTCAGGTATAATTCACAAAACCCACATTAAAATGAATCAAGATTATGAAAATCAAATAAAAGGGAGTATACAAATTAAAATCACTTTTTAACACAAGTTAAAATTTAAAATTAAATTGTGAAAAGTAAATAAATAATGTTGTAAAAAGCTTGCCTAAAGTCCCACTTACTTGTTTAGCGGGATGGTTGGTAAGGTAAATCCTAACCTAGCTAGTGTCTAAACTTAACCCGGGCTTTATAACTCCCTGAAATAATAAATAGGTTAAATCGTCCAGCTACATAACCTTTTAAATATTGCACAAGCCTAGCCAAAGTGGTACCTTGCAATCCCTGTAATAATTTAAAACCAATCTCCTACTCTGGGTTTCTTTAATCACTGTAATAATTAAATTCACAATCTTCTCTAGCCTACCTGGCCCCGCCTGTAAAAATTTCTGCAAAAAAAAAACTTCTGTGTAAAGTCAGCTTGGGCCTACCTTGAGTAAATTTGACCAGGTGTGCTAACTTAACCCTTTAAATTTTTTTAAAATGGTTCCTAACTGTGGCCTAGCATGTAGCTTAACCTAACTCTGTAAAACGGGGTTTCCCAACTGTGGCCTAGCTATGATAGCTTAACCAACTCTGTAAAACTGGTTCCTAACTGTGGCCCAGATGCTACTTAACCTAGCTTTCCCATCCAGTTCGAAGGGCCCATTTGTGAAAATTTATTGGATGCCCCCAAGGATGCCTCCCCGGGCAAACTCGTTGACACCAGCTCGAGGGGTACCTCACCCACAAGGGGAAAGAAAAATTTTTTCAAAAATGATTGGTTTTGCAAGAAACTTTCCCTGCGCACGATAAAGGACTAACTTATTGGTGTTGCAGCAATATCCTGATCTTCAACTTCCTAAGCCTAGTTTAGCCCCTTTGGATTTCCCCCTTTGGGAACCCACTGCAACCGGAGCTTTAAATTTCCTCAATATTAAATCGTTTTTTTTCCCTGCCTGCACCTCAGAAATTTCCCTATATCCAAGAGGGAAGACCCCCCTAGTATAACTACGACTCAAGCTAGCTTCAGATGGTCGAGACGCTGGTACTTATGGCAGCCTCTTTGTAGCACCCCCGACCCCACGTAACTAAAACCCCAATCTCCTAAGACAGGGCCAGATCCTAGGGAAAAGGTAATATCTCGTCTTATGTATGCCCAGCGCCCCCCATCTATAGAGGGTATTTCCCCCCTAACCCACGATGTCAGCGAGGCCCTGCGGGGAGTCCCGGGCTCACAGGAACTTCTACTACAGGGGAAGCATCGGGGAGTTCACCGCGAGGCAGCGTCAGGTGTGCCCAGGCAGTGTGTACCATTTTCCTCAATTTTTCAAATCCTCACACGAGGCTGGGATCTCATCAACTTGGGGTCCACCAGGAGTTGCCAGTCCCAGGGGCAGCTCTCCCTCGGCTGCTAAAGGAGCCACTGGCTTCTTGGGCCCCTTGGGGAGGGTCGATGTGTTCGTGCAAGCAGCAGATCCCCGGGCAACTTGCTGCTTTTGCAATGGCTTCTGCGAGGGGAGACAGGGCCCTAGCAACATCTGTTGTTGGGGGAAGGATGAATTCCCTGCTATGTTTTTTAACTGCCATTTCTCTGTAATTTTCTATGATTGTAAACATGTGATAACGTGTTTATCATTCATTACCTTTTTAAAATTGTCATGATTTTTGACCACCTACCTGGAGCTCTTACCCCCTTTTAAATTCTCATGATTAAAAGTGTTTATGATTAATTTCCTTTGCAATTTTCATGAGTGTGACCAGCTCTACCTGGGGTCATTAAACCCTTTTAACTTGGTCTGATTATGACCAGATCAGTTCATTTCCTTTGTAACTTGCTCAGCATCAAAACTTTGAGTCCATCCCTGGACCAATAAATTACCTCGTAATCTTTTGACTTCCGCCCCCAGGATGGGTATGGGGTGCCTAAAAAACTATTAAACTAACTAACGTATGGGGGATGGAGATCAAATTTCGGGACATCGAGGGGCCCTACCAGTTTTCCCCCGGGCCAATTGAGGGGAAATGGGGGGGCCCCCCTGCGTTCACGGCACGTCTTGTCCGTCGGTGTCTATCGAAAGAAGGACGCTTTCTGTCTTTGTGACCTGCGCCCCGCCAATCAAGCTAGGGCTGCCAGTTTTCCCCCGCTAACTTTCCTAGTGTTTGCCTACATTTCGGCCTATTACTACCTATGTTAAGGTCTTATCACTCTATCATTATCACAGATGCCTTAGTAAACCTAATATTTTGTGTACTACCCGTAAAATCCCTACTCCTTCCCGAAGAGTAAATCTATAAATTAAATAAGTTTCCCAAACAACCCCAACCAAAGAATCCTTGCTTGTTTGGGGGGTTTTAAAGGGCCGCCGGGCTCCGTGACCACGGCCATGCGGATCTGAGCTGTGGAACTATTTGAACCAAAAAAATTTTCCACATAACGTTGAGTTAGGAATGCGGGATTGAAATAGATCGCCCCTGCTCCGTGAATGGGACTCGTTTTCCGGGAAAGAAAATTTTTGGAAACACACTTCAAACCGGGGCAACCGACGGGTACCTTGTCCGCCGGAAAAAAAACCGTGTCGGTGTAGGGGGACTTCGAAATGAGATGGTGAATGGAGGAAATAAGGAGTATCAATCACCCACAGTTAAGAAACCCTTCTATTATAACAGACTCATGGGCCCAGTTAGGTTATTTTTAATTGGTAGGTTATAGTGATCCGTACTCAATGACCACCAAAAAACAACGGTAAGTGGTGGATTATGTACAAATGTTTTTCCTTGTGATGTTCCATGTTATCCTCCCCCCCCCCCCTTTCATTCAGCTAAACTAATTAATATAACAGCCCCACTTTAATTAGAAACCCACCGATTTGTGGGCATCCAATCCATACTGGTCTCGGATAGACATGGAAAAAGATTGGGTTTGGGGGGGTCGAAGGGGCCACCGTATACCAGAGGGGGGTTAAGTTTTTCACATGTCTACACGGGGTGACTAGGGAAACAATGGGGGTTTTCCCCCAATGGTTTACTTGTTGAAAAATTTTGAGGACATACCGAAAACACCCTAAAAATTTTTCCATAAGTACCGTTGCAGAAGATACAATCTCTCCTTTTTTTTCCTGCCTTTTATAAACGGGGCTACCCTTATTTTGGTATTACTTCCTTGCTTTGATGGAAGAACCACTTTTATGACCCCTGTCACTTATATTCCCTACATAACCCCGTTTAGTAGGTGACTTATGATTTTTGGTTTGGGAAAATTTTTTCCCTTTTGTAAACTTGACGGGTGCCGGGGTCGTAGAGTGGAAAATTCCAAAGGGAAAAGGGGTTGGGCTGGTCGCATTTGGGACAATTACTCCTGAGGCCCCCTTATTTCTTCCACCCAAGTAACCCTTTGATATTTTAGATAGCCACTTACTGTCTTGGGGGTTCAATTTTTTCTGAATCAAGGCATCAACAACCCTCGCTCCCCCAATCTTTTTATGGAAAAATTTTTTTTAGGGGGTGTTACCTGTACTCCCTCAACATTACAGCATACGAGTAAACCATTGGGAACAACAACTAATTGTTTACCGAGTCACCCCCCGGGGAGACATGTGAGAAAAATTTAACCCCCTCTGGTCACTGCAGGGCCCTTCGACCCCACAATCTTTTTCCATATCTTCCCAGATAGTATATTTGGAAAGCACCCAAATTCGGGGCTACTAGATAATTGTGGACGTATAGATTACATTATTTACCCAAGAAAGGGGGTGGGGGGGTAGGTTTTCACATGGAATTCCATCAAGGGGAAAACACTTTACTAATCCCACCATTACCAGATATTTTCTGGGGGCCCTTGAGTAGCTGATCACCCCAAAAACCATCCAATTTAACATACCTAACTGGCCATACATCTGCTATAATAAAGGGCTTCTTAACTGTGGATATTGTACTCCTTATTTTTCCCCCCTTCACCTCTCTTTTGAGCCTGCTCACCCGACAGGTCTTATTCCAGCGGACGGGGATTCTTGGTTTTTCCCGGTTTACAAGTGTGGCTCCATAAAACTTCAGTTCCTTGGGAGGGGAAACCCAGACTAACGGTTCACCGGAGCAGGGGATTATTTCACTTCACGCATTCTCTTAACTTAGTGTTATTATCATGATTACATTTCAATTCAAAGACGATTTTAATGTCTCAAATTATTAACACTTTAAGGTCCTCCAAAAGATTGAGCCCGATGGTGGGGATTAAATCACGGCATTTCCCCTGGACACACTCCTCCCGTGCACCAGCCCCCCCGGGTCCCTGCCATTTTCACAAATTTTTACCACTTATTATGGGGTGCCGTAAACCCCGTTCCCTCACTCTTCACCAGGACATTACGACATTTCCCTATTATGAAGTTGGTCTATATTAAACCCTTTAACCGCTGTGAACGCCATTTTCCGGCCCCATGTTTTCACAGCCTTTAACTACATTCAAAAAACATCCCCCCTGCCCGTGCCCGTGTTGACCGTTCCCCCGCACATCCGCACGGCACAGCGGGGAACCCTGTGGGCTATTCCATTTTTTAAAAACATTTTGACCCAAATCAGCACATTAAAAACTTTTAGGACTATAGCTTCATAAAATTTAAAAAATTTCCACAACCAATAAATTTTGGGATTACCAGTAATGACTTTAAAATCATTACACATTAATTACCCCCCTCCCCCGAAAAATAGACGTTACACTAGTTTTAACTTTAACATCCGTTAAATTTAACATCCTAAACTAAGTGGTAATTATAAAGTATTGGTAAACGTAACCCAAAGCCCGTACAATTTATAAAAATATTAACATAAGGAAAACGCCCAAGTCATACACTTGACCTTAAACCGGGGAAGATCACTCTAGTGCTTAAAAAGCCCAGGAACTTTGCCTAAAAAGTTAAAAACCAACCCAAAAATCACATCGGGTCAAAGGCGCACACGGCGCAACACCACAACTGTTTTTGGATTACACATCCCTATGACAGGTTCATAACTTTCGCCCGTTACATTTTCCAACTCTCTCTCCACACTTTTTACCGGGAGTTTACCTGGAGGGGTTTCGGGGGGTCAACGCCCCCGGGGCCCGTCTTGCCCTAGGCCTCCGGTGGATCAGGCCTGATAAACCGGCTGTTAGCTGGCTGCCGCAAACAATGTACAGCCACAGCCCCGGCTGGTAGGAACCGACTTTGGTGCTTGTCCATGCCCTTGAAGACTCCCGGGGGTCTGTTGGTAATCCCCCTTATTATGCTGGGGGCAGTTGAAAGTCTGGGGCCCCCCACATTTATTGTATGGTCTCAACTGTAGGACACCCTGCTTTCATTGGGGGGATGTTCATGTCGCAAGTCTTTCTTTCAGTGATGATTTTCGCGTGCAAGTTCGGTACTAGTCCCTAGGATTTTCCGGTGATTAATCATTTCTCTCCCCCCCCTGCTTTTCCGGGGAATACAGTTAGGAACCTAAAACGTCCCCATAATTGGGGGTTTTTATCTCCGTTAGCGTGCCTGAGGTTCCGTACATTCCTAGGTCGCAATTTCACCTCCCTTAAAAGGTGTGTTAGTGGCACAATTTTTCCAGCCTAGATAAACAAGTGACCTGAAGAGTGTTATGGGCTTGGCATCCCTAGTTTTAAAGGTTCTCATTATCCACCGTCATTTTTCTAGCAGATGCGATTGAACAATGTTATGGTCCTTGAAGGGAGATCCTCCGAATGATCACCCCCAGGTCTTTGAGTGGTGTTTCGCTTATTTGTGCCAAATTTGTTTTGTACTCTGATGAAGATTTAATTTTGTGTTTCCATACCTGAGTAATTGAAATTTTTCTCATTGAAATTCATATTTTTTTCTGCAGCCCACTGAAAGATTTTGGGTTTATGTCCCCTGGGCCTTCAGTTCGCAATGGAAGACACGTCATGCAGATTTGGGTGTCATCTGCAAAGAAGACCGGTGCTGTGGCTGACTCCCTTTTTAGTCGGGTTGAGGATAGGCAATGGGAGCGAACAAGTCGCACACATTCTGTCAACTATCCAACCCCAAGGAGACGACCCCGTTTCTATCCCGCCTCCCATCCTACATTTCCATTTACCCTCCTTACCCCGCCCCTCCCACCTAATTTACAAATTAATAAAAACCTCTAACTTAAGTTCTCTATATCCCCTGAGAAAGCCCCCTCCCCCCTTCTTCTATAAATTTCTTGTTACGCACAAGTTTTAAAAAGTAACCGCCAAAACCCGCCTCTTTACTCACTGACCCTTTCCCCCTCTTCCCCAAAGTTATTATATAAATCTACCATAATGTACTCCACAGCCCTAAAAATACTCTCATCCATAACCCCCCACGTAGGACTTAATGCCCCAGAAAAGAAATGCTTTTCCTCTTATTTCCTATGCAGACCCCGCTCAAAACCCCAAACCCCCGACGTCCCCTCTCCTCACAAAAATAAAACTACGGGAATGCAGAATCCTCCCCCCCCATTTCCACAACCCCCCCCCCCCAACACCCATCTTCTCGTGAAACCACACCCGACGATAAAAAACCCATGCAAAAAAAAATTCATCAACCCCACCCACGGGGTTGTAAACCTTAAAACCACTGAATTCCCCCATTAAACTTCCCCATCATACATGGGGAAAAAACCCCCCCCACCGGTTGCCCCCTTTCCCTCCCCATAACATCCTACACAGCCTACTTTTTTTTTCATTCCCCAGATCCCCAAAAACCCAAAACCAACCCCCCAAAAAAATTTTTTTTTCACACTCAGCAAACTCTACTCCAGAATACATATGTTTTTAATTTGTAAAATGGGTTTTAATACCACAAAAAAAAATTAAGACCATGGCAACAAATTTTTTATCTTACTGATAAAGCCACTGGTTGGCGAAACGTCCCCCACAAAAAAATACCCAGATATTGACATGGGTTTTTTTTTAATTTCATGTTTCAATTACTGTGTATCTTGACCAAACCCCCCCCCCCCCACCCACACCCTCCCCCATCACCCCCCCTTTTAATAAAGAACATTTGACCCCTGCTTTTAAAATTTATTTAAACCCAAACCCCCCCCCGAGAAAAGGTAACATTTTCCCATCCCTTTTAAAAAACCAACACAGCCCCAACCCCCACAAGAATTTAAAACCCCTAATATATTTTTTCAATGCCCCCTCCCTTTTAAAAGGGAACACACTGCCCCCGTGCCCAAAAAACCTTGCCTATACAATAAGCTTAAAACAATGGCCACTGTGCAAGGGTCAAATGAAAAGGGGCTTGCCCTAAGTGACCCAAAAACCTGTCACCAACCTAACCGAGTTTTCCACAAAAGTGCAAAATCCGTCATCTGCATAATAAGACTCCAAAATTTTTAAAGAAAATCGCCCCTTTGTCAAAAACTACACACCCCACTCAACCCTCCCCACCCAAGCTCCTAACCCCATGGACCTGGACCTCTCTGAATTCCCTCTCATACCCAAATTTCCCTGCGAAAAGGGGTTTTTTTACTACCCCTCTAAGGTGCCCAAAGGCATCCCCCCCCCCAACCAAACATAGTATCATCTACATTCCCTATTTAAAAGGCCAAAAACCCCCCCAAAATCCGCCTCTCCCCCTCCTAAAAGCCCATTTGCTGCTCCCCATTCTAAAAGGGGGCCTGTAAGCACACAAACAAAAAACTGTGGCTTTGGACACCCCCCGTCCAAGTCCCCCCCACCCATTACAATCCTGCCCCCCCCTCTTCCCTTTTAAACTTTCCCCGCCATGCCCCCACGATATAATAAACTACCCATCCCCTATTTCTTCCCCAAAACCTGTCCCCCCCTAAGGATAGCTCTAAAGCTTTCGCCCCCCCCTATCAATGCTCCTTGCCAAAATCTAGAGCAACCAAACCCCCCCCTTCCCCCTTTTTCCCTTCCCCAAATCCCATGTAACCCATGTTCCTCCCCCCCTAGACCTACCTGCAACCCCAATGAGTTCCCCATACAACCCCCCTTTTCTCACCTTAAACCTAAATTCCCCAAAATCTTAGCAAACAACTTTTTTTTCCTGCATAACAATGAATTGCCCCGTAGTCCCTAAGCGTATGCGTCCCTTTACCTTCGTACCAAGACTACTACAGCTTTTGCCTTTTCTTTTCCCAAACTTGCCCCCCTCCTTTCATCAAATTTAAAAAACCTTACCAAAAAACCCCCCCTTTAAAACTCCCCCAATGCTGTTTTTTAAAAAATCTGCGGAATATAATTTGGGGTT
>NC_069418.1:2562576-2579613 GCF_026875155.1 Cherax quadricarinatus | reverse complement strand
ACTTTCCCCACACATAGGCTTCTTCAATCGAGTAAAAGAAAAGTTAAATAGAAACTGAAGAGATTTGGGAAGAACATGTATCAGTCCATCACCCTAAATTTTTTGAGGTGGTCAGTCCCTCATCTGGAGAAGCGCATTGTTCCAGTCATATGTTTCAGACTTTGGAACAATGCGCTTCTCCAGACTGAGGGACTGACCACCTCAAAACTTAAGGGTGATGGACTGATTACATCGTCTTCAAGTCTCTTCACTTCTATCAACTTTTATGTACACGACTGAAGAAGCCATACTGTGTAGGCGAAACGTTTCGAAATAAAGATACCTAATCTGTTGCATACGTGTCTTACCTAACAGGCTGTGGTTAATTTGTCACTATCAGCAAATAAAGCTTAAAATAAATGGTAAAGAAAATAACAGTGTCACTGTAATGGAGTTCTTACTGTAATAACCACTTATAAGGTCTGACACCTGCTCCAGAGGTGCCAGCAGGACATACACATGTACAGTTGACACCAATGTAGCCTTCGTTCTGACAGGGGTCAACAGTGAGACCACATTTCTCTAGCCACTTTCCTGTGGAGAAAACAACCTTTCTAATTCGTGCATTTCCTTAAACATCTTCATCTTCATACACTACTCTGAAGCATTTTAATGTGAAGTTGCAGTGTTACGCATCAGTGGCAAGACTTTTACCCAATTAGAGCCACAAACACATTGGACAAGTCTTTCAGTAACACATCAACACTCACCACACACAAAAGTTCCATGGCACATCAACACTCACCAATACAAAAGTTCCATCGCACATTAACACTTACCTACACAAGAGTTACATAAGGCAACAGCACTTACTAACAGAACTGCTCCAACGAGAACACAGTAACATATTCACCAACACAAGAACACAAGTGTTCCACAACAAACATAGCAACACTTACCTATATGAAAGTTCCAAAATAAAACAATCATATCAAGTATCACAAGTAGAAATCTACTACTGAATATCATTATCTTTCTACCATAGAAAAGTGATTATAAAATCCAGATAACTTTTAGTCAACAGTAATACACGTATTACAACACAAAGGCACACAAACACTGAGTAAATACACACCACATACCCAGGAACACAAAAGCAACACAGCCAGCACCATCCACGTCGAGTGGCAGCAAATCAATTTATGACAATAACATAAGCTGTTGGTGCAACACACAGGAAGTATGCAACAGAGAATACAGCCAATTGCCTGCAATGGGTGAAGGAACGATATCATCGACCTATACACATGGATTTGTGTATGGGTCGTGGTATTGTCCACTGGGCCATCTCAAGGCCAAGGAGGAGATCCCACCACTTGTTTGCCAAGGTAATTAATTCCCACATCATAGACATGATCGAGGAGCAGACTGAGAAAGTTGAAAAGGTTGGCACTAAATACTCGTTGTCATTATATCTAATTCATTTGTCAAAAAATATTGCTTCGTTTAGGAAGTAGTAGACTTAGTTACATGTTGTGGGGCTTAGTAGTTTAAATAGACAGAGATTTAACATTCGAGTTGTACATAGGTAATAGTAGGTAATAATAGGTAATAGTAGTAATGACAGTAGGTAATAATAGGTAAAATAGTAAAAGCAGTAATAGTAGGTATAATAATAATAGGTAATAGTAGGTAATAATAGGACTTTACTTAGAAGGAGACAGTGGTCATGCTTGTAGGAAGTTCTCTTGGTTATGAGGTACAAAATCATGATATTTTCTGCACCAAGATTCTATGGTGTTGCTGTATCAGACACGTATAATGTGATCAGAGGTAAATAATGCCAACAAGCTGATGAATGAGACATATGTGCAACACCTTGGTATTTTTAATGAGAGACGTCTCGCACAATCTAATACAGCTATGAGAAGGGGGATTTTTTCAGTGGATCCACTGCAAGAGCCGCGCGATGTAGGAGTAGATGTGGTTCACATTGGACGGGGCGGTCTCACAACTTAGGTTAGACATATAAGGTGAGCTAGAGATTTAACAGTCGAGTAATACAGACGTCCTCTAGCTTCTTTGTGGATAATATTGAGGCTTAACCCGCAAGGAAGCTAAATCTTAAGAGAAGTTAAACTCGGCCATGAAGAGAGTGTACTTAATTAATGTATAAGTCATGATTTTCCCATACAAAGATGCCACAGAAAAAATCTCCTTTCTATTATACAAAGTTCATGACTGACATAATTTCGTACAAGTTTCACCACAAGGTTTCTTTATAGGAAACCATAAGATGTCTCTACAACTTGACTGCTCAGATCTATGGCCCACCTAATTTACTGTTATAATTCCACTAGTGGGCGCCATCCACAGGTGTTCCATCTCTTCCACTGGATCCACTGTCAAATATACTCTCACTACAAATACCTAGTATTGCATATGCGTTTTATTTATCAATTATGCTGGTGTAAAAACGCAGGTTCAGTTAAGCTATACATTAACAAGAGCAAAACTATTCGGTAAAATCAGTATATTACACACACACACACACACACACACACACACACACACACACACACACACACACACACACACACACACACACCACACACACACACACACACATACACACAACCTGCCAAATGCAGTCATGAAGATTGGGGAAGGGCAAAGAAGACCGCAGACAGAGTATAGGCTAGGTGGACAACAGCTACAAACCTCACTCAAGAAGAAAGGATCTTAGAGTGACCATAACACCGAGCACATCTCCGGAAGCACACATCAACCAGATAACTGCTGCAGCATATGGGCGCCTGGCAAACTTGAGAATACGTTCCGACACCTTAGTAAGGAATCGTTCAAGACACTGTACACTGTGTACGTCAAGCCCATACTGGAGTATGCAGCACCAGTTGGAACCCACACCAGGTCAAGCATGTCAAAAAATTAGAGAAAGTAAAAAGGTTTGCAACAAGGCTAGTTCCAGAGCTAAGGGGATTGTCCTACGAAAAAAGAATGAGGGAAATCGACTGACGACACTGGAGGACAGGAGGGTCAGGGGAGACATTATAACAACATACAAAATACTGCGTGGAATAGACAAGTGGATAGAGACAGGATGTTCCAGAGAGGGGGCACAGAAAACAAGGGTCACAATTGGATGCTGAATGCTCAGATGATGGGAGGGTTGATTTGAGAGTGGGAGGGGTTGGACTTGAGTGGGAGGGTTGGATTTGAGTGGACTTGCACATCAAGCTTATTTCTTGGGTAGCATAGAAAATTGGGTTGGTCAAATGTTTTGTTAGTGGGATGAATTGTAAAGGACCTGCCTAGTATGGGCCAACAGGCCTGCTGCAGTGTTCCCTCCTTTCTTATGTCTTATGTTCTTATGTTATTAGGAAGTACTTCTTCAGTCACAGAGCCGTCAGAAGTGGAAAAGCCTAGCAAGTGATGTAGTAGAGGCAGGAGCCATACATAGCTTTAAGACGAGGTATGACAAAGCTCAGGGAAGCAGAGAAAAGAGAGAAAGAGGCGGGGCCAGGAGCTGAGTCTCGACCCCTGCAACCACAACTAGGTAAGTACAATTAGGTGAGTATATACACACACACACACACAACACACACACACACACACACACACACACCCACACACACACACACACACACACATTTGGTTTCATAACAATACAGACACAAGAGTATAGGAAGATGCACAATATCTGCCCTACCTGTGCAGTTGTACATGCGGTTGGCCAGAAGTTTGTCACGGTGAGAGAGGCCAGTGCGCTGGCCAATGATAGTTTGGCGAAAGGGTCGACAGTGCTGATGGTCAAATTCCCGTTCATTGAACGATACTGAAAACGGAAGGAAACAAGCTCGATCCTCCGTCTGCTGAGGCGCCAGACAGATGCGCTTCCTATTTAGTTGGTTCTGCAGTCACTGAAATCACCTTCGTACGAAACATTATCACTGTCACAACCATCATTATCACTTATCAGCACCAGTGCAAAAATCATCATAAGCTTCATTATCATCAGCATCACCATATTCGCCACTATATGAACACCATATCCACCCCTATCACCAGTGTCACCCTCATCACATCCCCTTCACCTTCATTATCACCTTAAACATTATAACCATCACCACCAACAACAATCAGGATCCCTTCACCAGCATCAAGGATAAGACTAGTGATGTATAATACTAATTTGACCGGTGAGAATAAATATACAGGTAATAAACTAATCAGAAATATAGAATAAATACACAGAAATAAATGAAGGATATGAGTTTGCAAGATTTCTCCTACAAACGTAGTCCCAGGAAAGTCTGTCTCTCCCAATACATTATGCATAACAGGAGAACTTTAGCATTTTGTATATTTGTGGTGTACAACCTCCTGCAACACTTGCAGGAGGTTGTAAAGAGGCGGAGTCCAACCCTTAACTACTGATAGTGCATTGTACCAGTTAAGTAAATAATATATTTAATACAACAAATATTCCTTTAAACTCGCCTTTTTTCTTACGTTGGGCCTCAGAAGCAGTAGAGTGTTAGGGCTACGTCATCTGAGCTTCACATAAGCACATGTAATCACATGTTATTTACACGTGTACAGTGAGTATGTCCTACAACTGGTTACCGTCAGCATCCTTATCATGCTCGTCTCACCTCCTTCGTCGGTGCTACCATCGTCACTCTCATCAAACTTATTATCATTGTCAGTATCACTACCATGTATCATCATTGCAAGTACTATAATGACTATAATGTACTATAAGACTATAATGACTGACCTAAAACGCTTTCTTGATATTTTTGACAGAACCCACAGGGATACACCAGACACAAACATCTCTACGACATTCCCCGTGTCCGACTAAACCTTTTCAAAAATAAAAAGCAAAGGCCCAAAATCTGGAATACCCACCTGGAAAAACCCAGAACTGCGACATAAAAAATGAATCCCATTTTTTTTACCTTCCCGGGGGAACCTAAAAAAAAATTTTAACCCCACCTTTTCATTTCCACCTTTCCTTAAACCATCCCAAAAACAACTTTTCAGATCCTACCAATCAATTGAAAGTATATAAAAAAATTTGACTTTAAAAAAAAATATGCCCTAAAACCCCTTTTCAAATTTTTAAGAAAATCCCCAAAAAAATTTTAAATGTTTGCAAATTTTTCAAAAAACGTTCGGGAAAATCGGGTCCCCCAAACCAAATGCAAACAAAACTTAAAATTTTAAAAAAAAATCTTTGTTACACCCCCAACAACTCAGAAAAGGGGTTTCAACTTAACTATATTCATTGACCATAAAAAAATATTAATCCAACAAAAAAAAATTCCTTTAACTCCTTTTTACTGGCCAAACAAAAGTTTCACTTAAAAACTCACAAACAATTTATCCTTGATAATCCCAAATACCTCAAAATTTTTTTTTCTTAAAAAAATCTAATCTGCCCTCTACCTCTTTCGGGGGCACCGTAACCCTTTTCACTTAAACAAAAAAAAAATTTTCGTAAAACTACAGTAAACCTTTAAAGAAAAAACTTTTTAATTTTAAATAAAAATCTAGTTAAAAACCCGCCCCTGCAACATGTCAAAATAATCATCACATCTATAAACATCACTGCACCGTCTTACACCACCATGTCACCACTAAATATTTTCAAAAACACCACGACCATCATCGTCACACATTTTACCAGACAGCCATAGTGCATCACAAAGAAAGTCGTGGGGAAAATCGTAGTCGTTGATCGGGTCTGTTGCCTTAAAAGTTAATGTTTGTTAGAGGCAATTTTCGAAAAAAATTATTTTAACATAGTTGCTCGATGGGGTCGTGATTGTTAGGGAAGAACCCAAGGGCGGGGCCAGTCTCTGAACTACGGGCCCACTGCGGGAAAAAAGATGTGGCCCCAAAGATCAAATTTGCTAATTTTTTTTTGGTTAAAAAAAACTAAGAATGTCAATAAAAAACAACATAAAAATTAAAGAACGTGTTTTCATAAGGAAGTAGTTTTACGCTAACTCAGGGAAAACATTGATTACACCCACAGAGACCCAAAGGGAAAATAAAGTTTATTCCCTTTTTACTGATCAGCAAGTTGAAAAAAAATGCTGTACCTCAACTTTTTTTCCAATATTCGCATTTCCTTCACACTTTATTTGGGGGTTCTGCTGGATTTTATACCAGACCCCAAAAAATTTTTTTAAACCCTCGTTATGCTCGATGGGGGAGGTAGATCTGTGCTCGCCTCTTGCAGCGTTCATAAAAAAAAAAAAAAAAAAAAAGCCAGAAAAATAAAAAGGCATGAAAATTAAACGGTGTTGACTCACAGACAGCCATTTTTTTGAAGAATGAAAAAGGAACAAAAATTTTAAAGTTAACTGATTAATCTTCGTGGTTTTCTTAACAAGACGGGGGTAGTGACGGGATGCCCGGTTTTCAGGATGGGTGTAATTTAACGAACGTTGGGGGCATTATTGACCACTGAATAAAATAATTTAACAACAACCTCGTTTGCATTTGAAATTGCTATTTATGGCAAATCTTTCCTGTCAAAATTCCCTTTGTCACAGTTTCTGCCTATGAGATATTTTGACCAAAAATGCTTGAACCAACGTTAGACCAGCATCCAAAACCGTAATAAACTAGGTAAGGCTGATTGTGTTTTGCTAACTGGGTAAACTTGATGCAGGTGTTGTCCACCAGTCGCAGGCCAGCAGTACTGCCGCCGCATTAACTGCAGCAAATAAAAAACGAAAAATGATTTTTTTTATTGTGACATTGGCATTCTAAACATCAACCTTCAAAAAACCTGCAAAATGCAAAATCTTATCTTCCTTTAGAGAACAGTACAAACCTTTTATTTTGGCACTTTTCCAAACTCCAGAAAATTTGACATGTTCAACACTTTAAATTGGCACGCAAACCCACTTGGGAAAAATTAAAAATTAATTTTATACTAAGGGGGAAAAGGGAAAACCCAATTACCATTTTTCGACGTTTTCTTACTCACAGGACAACATACTTTTATCTTTTTGGGGAAAAAACAGAAAAAAATTCCTTTTTAAAATATTAAATAATTAATTAAAAAAATATCAGGGAATGTTTTCATAATAAAAAAAAATTGATTCTGTGATTTTCCAAGATTAAAAAAACCTTGGCCAAAAACAGTCTTTTCTAATTTGACTTTTTTAAGGTGATTTTAAAAAAAACGACGACCATACAGTTGAAAACATGTATGGATCGGGGCCCGGGGGCAAAACTTCCGCTTCACACACGAGGGCCCGGTTTTTGATTCCCGCGGGTGGAAATATTTCGACACGTTTCCTTATACCTGTTGTCCTGTTCACCTAGCAGCAAATAGGTACTTGGGTGTTAGTCGACTGTGTGGGTCGCATCCTGGGGGACAAGATTAAGGAACCAATGGAAATAAGTTAGACAGTCCTTGATGACGCACTGACTTTCTTGGGTTTTCCTGGGTGGCTAACCCTCCGGGTTAAAAATCCGAACGAAATCTTATCCTAACGCTGTGAAAATTTTCACTAAAACAGGTCAAAAATCCACACTTCTGGGTGGAAAGTTGGCGTAGTTTCACTATAAACTTTAATGGCTTTTTTGTCTATAGGAATCCAAAAAGGGGGCACTGAATGTGGATGCCTGAAATTTTTTCTTCTGATTATAACTTGAGAACATCTCGCCCAGTGAGCTTCAACTTTTCACTGTAACCATCGGCACGTGCAGGCGCCCACTGCTGAAGGTAATGTAGTCGATTCCTTACATTGGTTTCCTTGTAACAACTTGAGAAAGCCTCTTCCGGTCGGCTTGAATATTTTCACCAGAGGTGTCCACTGTACTTCATGTGGGTTGTTACTGGAGACTGCAGGTGCTAATCTGTCCATTTTATTTATAAAATGGTGTAGAATTTTTGTCCGTGAAATAGCTTGAGTACGGCTCATCCGAATAATTTAAAAATTAAATAGCTGATACAACCTGTGAAAAGAATGTCACTTTTTGGGTTTAGGCAATGCAGATATAAATATGTCAATTTACGTAGATATTAAACTTGGAATTGATGAATTCTGTGAAATAACTACAAAAAATATTTCCTGGCTTCAAATGTTCACTGGTTACTTGAGCTTCTCAGCAGAAGCTTCGCCTTAATTTTGGGCTGTGTAAATTTTTATCACCTTTATTTAATAAGTTGGTTTCCTTGTAGTAACTGTAGAATGTCTCTTCTGATCGGCTTCAAACTTTAAGACGTTGGTGTCTCCCAATCAGAGAATGATTTGGATTGATTTTGAATGATGGAGGAAATTCATTTTTTTTTCTAAGAAATGAAAAAATCGTGTTTTCATGTGATAATTTGTGAATGCTCAACCGATCAGCTTCAAACCTTAAACACTGTAATCTGAGAGTGCAAAGTGTTTATAATAATGTCAGTGAGATAAAATTATTTGTGAGTCTGTATTATTTTTTAAGTATAATTTTAAAAGGAGTTTGGACTATTGGGCAAGTTCGTTTTTTGGGCTTCAAACATAAAAGATGGTGGAATATTAGACTCAAAGTGACTAATAATGACTCTTCTTGTTAACTTAAGCTTTCATCATCGGTATACTTACCTATTGGAAGGTTTGACTTGGTTCTGCCTTGTATAGTTACCAGTTGTCGTTTATGATATACAAGAACTTAAGACTTATTTCTCTGGGATAATTTGTGAATACCTCTTTATGCTCCCATTTTATGCCCCCTTTTTCACTATTCCTTTTCTTGCGTTTGGGGAAGGTGGAGCTGGGATAATGGAGTCGATGTTATCATTTTCTGATCGCACAGTGACCGAAACCCATCTAGTTATTTTTGTGAAATGCTGAAGAAATTTAATATGTGACGAATTACAAGCACATGAATGGAGAATTTATGTATTCATTCAAAAACTATGTTAAAATGCTGTGGATCATAGAAAAATACCAATAATAATATTAATAATAATAATAATAATAATAATAATAATAATTATTATTATTATTATTATTATTATTATTATTATTATTATTATTATTATATTATTATTATTATTATTTCTACAAGTACATACACAAGGTATACCGGCCTAGCTGACATCAGTGACATATTACTATATAAAAAGCCCTTTGTTATGCAGAGCATTTCGGGCAAATTAGGTCAATTTTGTCCCCATGTATACTCCAGGATGCCACCCACACCAGTCAACTAACACCCAGGGACCTGTTTTACTGATAGATGAACATGGACAGCAGGTGTTTTAAGGAAACACTTTCTTACTGTGGGGGCAAAGTCTATGTAAACACATCCCCAGTGCAATATCTAACATCAAAATAGGAATGTAAAATTAAAATTTCCCGACACTCTCTGCTGGAAAAAAAAGGATATCTGATAACTCAGATTTAGTAAGATATCACGTTTTCTCGGTAGAGTGTCAGGAGACTTCTTGCCTGACTGTACCTCCACTAGCTATGTAGTAGGGAACTAGTGGATAGTCGTCAGAACCATTTGGCCAGCGGTAGACCAGGTCACGAATAGCTTTCCTCTCCCTCAGTGCTTCCCATTGCTCAGACGTCAACATTATGTCCTCCTCAAAGAGCTTCTGTTCGTCCACAGAGTCTGGGTTGCTGTATCCGAACTCTTCATGCTGGGAGAGAGGGAGTCAGAGTTATATAGACAGGTTATGTAGACAGGTCCACAGGAAAACAGATTTTTTAAGAACAGCATACATAATAATTATTATTATTATAATCGAAAAGAATAAGAAAGCATACATAATAAGAGAGTAATAAAGTACATAGGAATACATGAAAGAGACAGATAGCAGAAGAATAGAAGTCCACAGTGAGGCTGCAAAGAAGGCTTATCTTTTTGTCGGTTGAGAATTATTTAGATAGGTTATTATTTTCATTATTAAATTCAAAGGCAGAATGGTAAACCCATTTGGGTCATGTGTACGTTAGTTCCAGTGTCTTGGATCAAGAGCCTATCGTTTGCATCAATGCGCCTCCCCATTAAAGGGTATCTAGATCCGGGGTTTCCAGCTGGTAGATCTCTAAGCCCTGAGGGAAATGACCGTTGAGTTATTGCAAGGAATCGTAGCAAGTACTGCCCGTCCGTTCACTGCTTGATATTCTCAGTTATTGGATCCTAAAATTACAAATATTTCAGTGGCTGCAACAAGCGTACTTGAGAGACAGAAAGGGGAAGAGAGAAAGAGAGAATGATTGAATGAATGGTAGGAACACGAGAGATAACAATAAGAAAGTAACGATCAAAGAGAACGTGAACACAGGCAGAAAGACGCACTTAACAACAATTGCTTCTCAAAGTTAGAACTGTTCAAGGAATCAGCTTACGTCTAAACTTGGGATGGCGACGTCTTCCTTTCCGTCGTTGAGGCTGACACGTACAACATCCTCTGCTTCCTGTTCATAACGAAAACACAGATGACATTGTGACATTGACGTATAAGTTATGACGTTGAGACGCACGTGTAGGTTCAGGGTGGTGTTGAAGTGCAGGCCTAGAGGCATATGTGTGTCTCTCTGTTTATGTTAACATATGTGTATGCATGTATGTATGTATGTATGTGAATATATATGAATATATATAAGTGAATATATATGAATATATATATGTGAATATATATGAATATATATATATAATATATATATATATATATATATATATATATATATATATATATATATATATATATATAACTTCATTCCAATAGGGTCGGAGACCCTTGGAGCATGGGGCAAGTTCCTCAAAGAGCTGGGTGAAAAGCTCATCATAGAAACCAAGGACCACAGGGCGACCACTTCCTCTTTCAGAGACTCAGTGTTGCGATCCAGAGAGGAAATGCCTGCAGCATTCTGTACACGCGGCCCACCGCAGGGGAGCTGGACGAAGTATTCAAGATGTAGCTCTGAGTTACCTATGTTGTTTTACTTTCTGTTGTATTTTTGTGAATGTTTGGCCAATGTATTTTGTCTTTAAATAAAACATACTTGAAATATAGGGGGTAGTAGGAGAAAATTCTCACACAGCTTCAGGGAGAACCTTGAGTTTTCCCTGAAGCAAGTTTATTCTTTTCTCTGAGGATGAGTGTCCCTATGACAGTTCTAGAGGTGGTACCTCCCTATATTTTATATATATATATATATATAATATATATAATATATATATATATATATATATATATATTTTTATATATATATATATATATATATATATATATATATATGCAAAACAACCACTCTGAAAGAATAGAGAAATTCCAAGCGCTTTCGTGACTACTCACATTATCAAGGAACTATGAAAGTAAAGCATCCAAGGAAGCTATATAAGGGGTCCGGCCAGCACCTCACTATCAGATCCCACAACGGTTAAACACGTGACGCGCGCCGACCCAACTTGGATAGGTCCCTTGCACAACTCACCCCCAAGCTATTCTACCCAAGAAAATTTAAAAATTATTATTTGTCCAGTGTATTATTAAATTCTTCCCAAATTCTATTAATTATAAATGGATCTAATTTATATAAACCAAAGGAAATATTCATATTATTGTCAAAACTGCTTTTTATGAAACAAGATTCAATTATATTCCTGTCGACCATGGACTTGCTTGATACTACTTTCTCAACTTTTTGAAAATCAATTGGATGGTTAAAATCTCTTGCATGAATAAATAGAGCACTGGAATCTTGTCCAGTTCTAATGCTATATTTATGTTGTTTTAATCTTAGTTCGAGATTTTTACCAGTTTGACCGTAATAAACTGGTAAAAATCTCGAACTAAGATTAAAACAACATGAATATAGCATTAGAACTGGACAAGATTCCAATGCTCTATTTATTCATGTAAGAGATTTTAACCATCCAATTGATTTTCAAAAAGTTGAGAAAGTAGTATCAAGCAAGTCCATGGTCGACAGGAATATAATTGAATCTTGTTTCATAAAAAGCAGTTTTGACAATAATATGAATATTTCCTTTGGTTTATATAAATTAGATCCATTTATAATTAATAGAATTTGGGAAGAATTTAATAATACACTGGACAAATAATAATTTTTAAATTTTCTTGGGTAGAATAGCTTGGGGGTGAGTTGTGCAAGGGACCTA
Source organism: Cherax quadricarinatus (assembly GCF_026875155.1). Taxonomy (NCBI): domain Eukaryota; kingdom Metazoa; phylum Arthropoda; class Malacostraca; order Decapoda; family Parastacidae; genus Cherax; species Cherax quadricarinatus. The sequence continues at coordinate 2,567,463 of NC_069418.1, read as the reverse complement.
TCCAAGTTGGGTCGCCCCGCGTCACGTGTTTAACCGTTGTGGGATCTGATAGTGAGGTGCTGGCCAGACCCCTTATATAGCTTCCTTGGATGCTTTACTTTCATAGTTCCTTGATAATGTGAGTAGTCACGAAAGCGCTTGGAATTTCTCTATTCTTTCAGTGGTTGTTTTGCATATTTTGAAATCATCTGTTTACTGTGATCTTATTGCATATATATATAATATATATATATATATATATATATATATATATATATATATATATATATATTTCAACAAGTCGGCCGTCTCCCACCGAGGCAGGGTAACCCAAAGAGAAAGAAAAATCCCAAAAAATCATTCAACACGTTCACCTCACTCACACATAATCACTGTTTTTGCAGAGGTCCAGAAACACAACAGTTTAGAAGTATATACGTATAAAAATACACAACATATCCCTCCAAACTGCTAATATCCCAAACCCTTCCTTTAGAGTGCAGGCATTGCACTTCCCATTTCCAGGACTCAAGTCCGGCCATATAAAATAACCGGCTTCCCTGAATCCCTTCACTAAATATTACCCTGCTCACACTCCAACAGATCGTCAGGTCCCAAATACCATTTGTCTCCATTCACTCCTATCTAACACGCTCAGGCACGCTTGCTTGAAGTCCAGACCCCTCGCTCACAACACCTCCTTTACCCCCTCCCTCCAACCTTTTCGAGGACGACCCCTACCCCGCCTTCCTTCCCCTGCAGATTTATACGCTCTCCATGTCATTCTACTTTGATCCGTTCTCTCTAAATGACCAAACCACCTCAACAAACCCTCTTCAACCCTCTGACTAATACTTTTATTAACTTCACACCTTCTCCTAATTTCCACACTCCGAATTTTCTGCATAATATTTACACCACACATTGCTCTTAGACAGGACATCTCCACTGCCTCCAACCGCCTCCTTACTGCAGCATTTACAACCCAAACTTCACACCCATATAAGAGTGTTGGTACTACTATACTTTCATACATTCCCTTCTTTGCCTCCAGAGATAAAATTTTTTGCCTCCATATATGCCTCAATGCACCACTCACCTTTTTTCCTTAATCAATCCTTCATAAATCTATCTGCTGACAAGCCAACTCCCAAATATCTGAAAACATTCACTTCTTCCACACTCCTCCCAAATTTGATATCCAATTTTTCTTTATCTAAATCATTTGATACTCTCATCACCTTACTCTTTTCTATGTTCACTTTCAACTTTCTACCTTTACACACATTCCCAAACTCATCCACTAACCTTTGCAGTTTTTCTTTAGAGTCTCCCATAAGAACAGTATCATCAGCAAAAAGTAACTGTGTCACTTCCCATTTTGTATTTAATTCCCCATAATTTAATCCCACCCCTCACCCTAACACCCTAGCATTTACTTCTTTTACAACCCCATCTATAAATATATTAAACAACCATGGTGACATTACACATCCCTGCCTAAGACCTACTTTTACCGGGAAGTAGTCTCCCTCTCTTCTACACACCCTAACCTGAGCCTCACTATCCTCATAAAAACTCTTTACAGCATTTAGTAACTTACCACCTATTCCATATACTTGCAACATCTGCCACATTGCTCCCCTATCCGCTCTATCATATGCCTTTTCTAAATCCATAAATGTAATAAAAGCTTCCCTACCTTTATCTAAATACTGCTCATATATATGCTTCAATGTAAACACTTGATCTACACATCCCCTACCCACTCTAAAACCTCCTTGCTCATCCGCGATCCTACATTCTGTCTTACCTCTAATTCTTTCAATATTAACCCTACTGTACACTTTTCCTGGTATACTCAGTAAACTTATTCTTCTATAATTTTTACAATCACTTTTGTCCCCCTTTCCTTTATATAAAGGGACTATACATGCTCTCTGCCAATCCCTAGGTACCTTCCCCTCTTTCATACATTTATTAAACAAAAATACCAACCACTCCAACACTATGTCCCCCCCCCCCTGCTTTTAACATTTCTGTCATGATCCCATCAGTTCCAGCTGCTTTACCCCCTTTCATTCTATGTAATGCCTCCTGCGACTCCCCCACACTCACATCCTGTTCTTCTTCACTCCTAAAAGATGATGTACCTCCCTGGCCAGTGCATAAAATTACCGCCTCCCTTTCTTCGTCGACATTTAAAAGTTCCTCAAAATATTCTCGCCATCTACCCAAAACCTCCATCTCCCTATCTACTAACTCCCCTACTCTGTTTTTAACTGATAAATCCATTTGTTCCCTAGGCTTTCTTAACTTGTTTAACTGAATCCAATTTTTTTTCTTATTTTCATTAAAATTTCTTGACAGTACCTCTCCCACTCTATTATCTGCTCTCCTTTTGCACTCTCTCACCACTCTCTTCACCTTTCTTTTACTCTCCATATAATTTACTCTTCTTATAACACTTCTGCTTTGTAAATACCTCTCATAAGCTAACTTTTTCTCTTTTATCACACCCTTTACTTCATCATTCCACCAATCACTCCTCTTTCCTCCTGCCCCCACCCTCCTATAACCATAAACTTCTGCCCCACATTCTAATACTGCATTTTTAAAACTATTCCAACTCTCTTCAACCCCCCCCCCTGCACTACTCATACACTAGTCCACCTTTCTGCCAATAGTTGCTTATATTTCACCCGAACTTCCTCCTCCCTTAGTTTATACACTTTCACCTCCCTCTTACTTGTTGTTGCCATTTTCCTCTTATCCCATCTACCTCATACGCTAACTGTAGCTACAACTAGATAATGATCCGATATATCAGTTGCCCCTCTATAAGCGTGTACATCCTGGAGCCTACCAATCAACCTTTTATCCACCAATACATAATCTAACAAACTACTTTCATTACGTGCTATATCATACCTTGTATATTTATTTATCCTCTTTTTCATAAAATATGTATTACTTATTACCAAATCTCTTTCTACGCATAACTCAATTAAAGGCTCCCCATTTTCATTTACCCCTGGCACCCCAAATTTACCTACTACTCCCTCCACAACATTTTTTCCCACTTTAGCATTAAAATCCTCAACCACAAGTACTCTCACACTTGGTTCAAAACTCCCCATGCAATTACTCAACATTTCCCAAAATCTCTATCTTTCCTTTATACTTCTCTCTTCCCCAGGTGCATAAACGCGTACTATAACCCACTTCTCACATCCAACCTTTATTTTACTCCACATAATCCTTATATTAATACATTTATAGTCCCTCTTTTCCTGCCATAACTTATCCTTCAACATTATTGCTACTCCTTCTTTAGCTCTAACTCTATTAGAAACCCCTGACCTAATCCCATTTATTCCTCTCCACTTAAGCTCACCCACCCCCTTCAGCTTTGTTTCACTTAAAGCCAGGATATCCAGCTTCTTCTCATTCATAACATCCACAATCATCTCTTTCTTATCATCTGCACAACATACACGCACATTCAGACTTCCCACTTTGACAATTTTCTTCTTATTCTTTTTAGTAATCTTTACAGGAAAAGGGGTTACTGGCCCATTGTTCCCGGCATTTTAGTTGACTTTTACAACACGCATGGCTTACGGAGGAAAGATTCTTATTCCACTTCCCCATGGATATAAAAGGAAAAGTAATTAGAACAATAACTAATATAAAATCAAAGAAAACTCAGATGAGTGTGTATAAATAAACGTGTACATGTATGTGTAGTGTGACATAAGTGTAAGTAGAAGTAGCAAGACGTACCTGTAATCTTACATGTTTATGAGACAGACAAAAGACACTAGCAATCCTACCATCATGTAAAACAAATACAGGCTTTCGTTTTACATTCACTTGGCAGAACGGTAGTACCTCCCTGGGTGGTTGCTGATGCATGCAGGGGATGAGATGAAAAGCTGTAAACCTTCTCCCTGAAAGCAGGCTGCCTTGGATCAAAGTCTAGCGCAAGCTGGACTCCACGGTATTGGTCCAGTTTGGTGAGTTTTGTATAGCACTGCATACCTTGTTCTAAGGTTCGTAGGTTCGAGTCTCCTTCAGCCAGAGGTCAGTGTTTATATATATATATATATATATATATATAAATATATATATATATATATATATATATATATACATATATATATATATATATATATATATATATATATATATATATATATATATATATATATATATATATATATAATATATAACAACCACCCAGACAGCAACCACCCAGGGAAGTACTACCGTCCTGCCAGATGACTGTGAAACAGAAACCTGTAACTGTTTTGCATGATGGTAGGATTGCTGGTTTCTTTTTCTGTCTCATAAACACGCTAGATAACAGGATATCTTGCTACTCCTACTTACACTTTGGTCACACTCACAGACCGTACATGCATATATTATATATACATACATCTAGGTTTTTCTCCTGTTTTCTAAATAGCTCTTGTTCCTCTTTATTTCTTCTATGTCCATGGGGAAGTGGAAAAGAATCTTCCTCCGTAAGCCATGCGTGTCGTATGAGGCGAGCTAAAATGCCGGGAGCAATGGGCTAGTAACCCCTTCTCCTGTATACATATACTAAAAAAGAGAAGAAGAAAAACTTTATAAAACTGGGATGATTAAATGTGCGTGGATGTAGTGCGGATGACAAGAAACAGATGATTGCTGATGTTATGAATGAAAAGAAGTTGGATGTCCTGGCCCTAAGCGAAACAAAGCTGAAGGGGGTAGGGGAGTTTCGGTGGGGGAAATAAATGGGATTAAATCTGGAGTATCTGAGAGAGTTAGAGCAAAGGAAGAGGTAGCAGTATGTTTAATGATCAGTTATGGAAGGAGAAAAGAGAATATGAATGTGTAAATTCAAGAATTTTAAAA
>NC_069418.1:2561005-2562076 GCF_026875155.1 Cherax quadricarinatus | reverse complement strand
CACACACACACCACACACACACACACACACACACACACACACACACACACACACACACCACACACGCACACGCACATACCACACACACAACACACACACACACACACACACACACACCACACACACACACACACCACACACACACACACACACACACACCACACACACACACACACACTGCCTGAGGCATGGAAGACAGCAAATGTAGCCCCAAATTTCTTTAAAAAAGGAGACAGACATGAAGCATTAAACTACAGCCCAGTGTCACGGGACATGTATAGATGCAAAATCATGGAGAAGTTTTCAGGAAAAGGGAGTGGTGGAACACCTAGAAAGGAACGATCTCATCAACAGCACCCAAAACAGGGGTTTCAGGGACGGGAAATCCTGTGTCAACACCTACTGGAGTTCTATGACATGGTGACGCAGTAAGACAAGAGAGAGAGGGGTGGGTGGATTGCATATTCTTGGACTGCAAGAAGGCGTTTTGACACAGTTCCACACAAGACTTTGGGTTTGCAAAAACTGGGGGACCAAGCAGGGATAACGGGGAAAGGCACTACAATGGACCAGGGAATACTTGTCAGGAAGACAGCAGCGAGTCATGGTACTGGTGAGGTGTCAGAGTGGGCACCTGTAACCAGCGGGGTCCACGGGGTCAGTCTAGGACCAGTGCTGTTTTGGTATTTGTGAACGACATGACGGAAGGAATAGACTCTGAGGTGTCCCTGTTGGGACACAGTTGGAAGTTGAAGACGCAGATAAATCACGGGGATGTTAGGAAGTATTTTTAAGCCACAGAGTAGTCAGGAAGTGGAATAGTTTGGGAAGCGATGTAGTGGAGGCAGGATCCATACATAGCTTTAGCAGAGGTACGATAAAGCTCAGGGCTCAGGGAGAGTGACCTAGTAGGATCAGAAGAGGCGGGGCCAGGAGCTCGGACTCGCCCCCCGCAACCTCAACTAGGTGAGTACACTAGGTGAGTACACACATACACACACCACACCCACACACACACCACACACACAACACACACACACACACACACACACACACACACACACGCACAAA
>NC_069418.1:2508505-2558505 GCF_026875155.1 Cherax quadricarinatus | reverse complement strand
GGGCCCTAGAATTTGAGTAAATAGGCTGAAACGAGTTACAGGGGCAGTGACCAGAGAAGACACAGCATATGAAGCTGCGAGGCCGAACGGGAAAGGAAGGAATTATGAATTATGCTAAGGTCATATCAGCCTGCCAAGGAGGGCCAAGGAGTGAAAGGGGGAAAAAAAAGAACAGCTGGTTGCAGATGGAGAGGGTGATAAGTCGAATGCTGAGGCAAACAATGCTATCAAGAGCCACTGGAAAAATCAAGGGAGAAAACTGACCACATACAGGAGGATCCAGAGTCACAGAGGGTGAAGCAATGGGAGGAGGAACGGGCAAAAACAGTGTTTATCCATGGGCTTCAGGGAGAGAGGAAAGGACACACACTGAAAGGCAGCAGGAAGAAAGAAAGGAGATTGAGAAAATCATCACGGAAATAGGTGAAGAGATGGCGAGATTGTAAATTTTCAGGGAAAAGGGGGTACTCGAATGGGAGAAACCGACCAATCAAGCTGATTCTCAGGACGGAAACAGTGCGGAACAGGATCCTCCAAGAGAAACCACGATTGAGGGACTCGGAAGAGTACAAGAGGGTGTTCCTAGACAGAGACAGAACACAATCAGAACGACAGCGCTGAGGGAAGAGGACAAAAAAAACGAAAGGAGCTAGGAAAAAAGACAAAGATGGGAATCAGCAGAGGTCAGTCAGAGCAGAACAGAACAGCAAGGGCAAACACACACACAACTATTCTCATAACATAAAAACATACACCCCACCATCCCAAACACACTACAATCCTACCCCCAGCCTCCACCCAAAAACCGAGCTATAGAACCCCCCAGTATGCTAACCCGGTTTCCCCCCCTCACAGGCCCCCCAAACCACAGTGTTGGAAAGGAAACTGAAAATATGGTTTCACAAACGCTGATGGAATAACAAATAAGTGGGAGGAGTGGCATTTAAAGAGTCAAAGAGGCATCACCCGGGCATCATAGCTCTCACAAACCAAGCTTACAGTATGATAACAGATGCCATCTTTCCAATGGGATACCACAAACCTGAGGAAAGACAGAGGGAACAGGGGGGGTGGAGGAGTTTGGGATTGCTGATCAAAAATCGCTGGAAATTTTTATGAGGGGGAGAGAGGAGACAGCGGAGAAGAAAATGATTACATAGCGGGAACGCTTCACTCTGGAGGTCCCAAGGTGGTGATGCAGTGATGTAAAAACCCCACAGAACAGCAGGAGGCCAAGGCAAGAGTACGACGAGAGCAATAGGAGCGATGGTTGACCATGGCTAGAGTGGCCAGAAGAGCTCATGCATGCGGGCAAAGCTCCCGATCATGGGTGACTTTAATCCAAAGGGGATCGATTGGGAGAACTTGGACCCGCATGGGGGCCAAGAACATGGGGGGTAAGATGATGGAGGTTGTACTGGAAAACTTCATGTACCAACACGTAAGGGACACTACAAGAGAGGGGAGGAGAAGGATTTAACCAGCAAGGTTTGGGCTTAGTATTCACCTTGAGTAGTGCAGATAAACGAGGACATCACATATGAAAGACCCCTTGGGGCCCGTGACCATGTGGTTTTAAACTTCGAATAACAGTAGAGCTACAAGTGGAGGGAGAAGCAGGAAGGCCAGGACGAATGAAGCCAAACTACAAAAAAGGGGACTACACAGGAATGAGGAACTTCCTGAACGGGGTTCAGTGGGGCAGAGAACTGGCAGGGAAGCCAGTTAATGAGATGATGGAATATGTAGCAACAAAATGCAAGGAGGCTGAGGAGAGGTTTGTACCCAAGGGTAACAGGAAAAAATGAAAAAAGCCAGGATGAGCCCCTGGTTTACCCAAAGGTGCAGGGAGGCAAAAACCAAGTGTGCTAGGGGAAAGGAAGAAATATAGAAGGCAAAGGACCCCGGAAAATAAGGGAGAAAAGTCGAAGAGCCCGAAACGAATATGCACAGATAAGAATGGAGGCCCAAGACAAATGAAAATGACATAGCAGCGAAAGCCAAATCTGACCCGAAAAATGTTTTTACAGCCCCATCAGGAGGAAAACAACAGTCAAGGACCCGGTAATCAGGCTAAGGAAGGAAAGGAGGAGAGACAACAGAAATGACCGTGAAGTATGTGAGAAGCTCAACAAGAGATTCAAAGAAGTGCTCACCCGAGGAGACAGAAGGGGCTCCAGAAAGACGGAGAGGTGGGCACACCACCATGTGCTGGACACAGTGCACACAACCGAGGAAGAAGTGAAGAGGCTTTGAGTGAGCTAGATACCTCAAAGGCAATGGGGGCCCGATAACATTCCCCATGGGTATTGAGAGAAGGAGCAGAGGCGCTATGTGTACCCCTAACAACAATATTCAATAATTTTATCGAAACAGGGAGAATTTCCTGAGGCATGGAAGACAGCAAATGTAGTCCAATCTTTAAAAAAGGAGACGACATGAGCATTAAACTACAGGGCCAGTGTCACTGACAGTATAGTATGCAAAATCATGGAGAAGATTATCAAGAGAAAGTGGTGGAACACCTAGAAAGGAATGATTTTCATCAACAGAGCCCAACATGGTTTCAGGGACGGGAAATCCTGTGTCACAAACCTACTGGAGTTCTATGACATGGTGACAGCAGTAAGACAAGAGAGAGAGGGGTGGGTGGATTGCATATTCTTGGACTGCAAGAAGGCGTTTGACACAGTTCCACACAAGGGGATTGGTGCAAAAAACTGGAGGACCCAAACAGGGATAAAAAGGAAGGCTACAATGGATCAGGAAATACTTGTCAGGAAGACAGCAGCGAGTATGGTATGTGGCGAGGTGTCAGAGTGGGCACCCTTTACCCAGCGGGGTCCCACGGGGTCAGTCCTAGGACCAGTGCTGTTTCTGGTATTTGTGGGAAAGACATGACGGAAGGAATAGACTCTCAGGTGTCCCTGTTTGCAGATGACATGAAGTTGATGAGAAAAATTCCTCGATCGAAGACCAGGCAGAATACAAAGGGATCTGGACAGGCTGCAGACCTGGCCCAGCAATTGGCTCTGGAGTTCAATCCCACCAAGTGCAAAGTCTGAAGTTAGGGAAGGGCAAAGAAAAACCGCAGACGGAGTACAGTCTAGGAGACCAGAGACTACAAACCTCACTCAAGAAAAAGATCTTGGGGTGAGTATAACACCCGGCAATCTCCTGAAGGCACATCAACCAAATAACTGCTGCAGCATATGGGCGCCTAGCAAACCTCAGAACAGCATTCCGACATCTTAATAAGGAATCGTTCAGGACCCTGTACACCGTGTATGTTAGGCCCATATTGGAGTATGCGGCACCAGTTTGGAACCCACACCTACCCAAGCACGTAAAGAACTAGAGAAAATGCAAAGGTTTGCAACAAGATTAGTCCCAGAGCTAAGAGGTACGCCCCTACGGGAGAGGTTAAGGGAAATCAACCTGACGACACTGGAGGACAGGAGAGATAGGGGGGACAGATAACGAATCAAAATACTGAGAGGAATTGACAAGGTGGACAAAGACAGGATTTTCGAGAGATTGGACACAGTAACAAGGGACACAGTTGGAAGATAAGACACAGATGAATCACAGGGATTAGGAAGTATTTCTTCAGCCACAGAGTAGTCAGTAAGTGGAATATTTTGGGAAGCGATGTAGTGGAGGCAGGATCCATACATAGCTTAAGCAGAGGTATGATAAAGCTCATGGCTCAGGGAGATTTGACCTAGTAGCGATCAGTGAAGGGGGCGGGCCAGGAGCTCGGACTCGACCCCGAAACCTCAACTAGGTGAGTACAAACTAGGTGAGTACAACACACCCCACACACACGCACGCACACACACATACAAAAACACATACACACACACACACACTCACACACACTCACACACTCACCACTCACACACACACACACACACACACACACACACACACACACACACACACACACACACACACACACACACACACATACATACACACACACACACACACACACACACACATACACGCGCGCGCGCGCATATACTACAGGCCTAGTGTCTAATTGACATGTGCCTGTGACAAAATGGTAACTAACACCGACACATTGAGCACATCACATATGAAAGGCACCTTGGAGCTAGTGACCACGTGTTTATGAGCTTTGAATACATCGTGAAGCTGAAAGTGGAGAGAGTAGCAGGAGTAGAAAGGGAAAAGCTAAACAATAAAAGGGGGGACTACACAGGAATGAGGACCTTCCTGCAGGAAGTTCATTGGGAACAGGAGTTGGTAGGAAAATCAGTAAACGAAATGATGGACTTTGTAACAACAAAATGCAAGGAGGCAGAGGAAAGGCTTGTTCCCAAGGGTAACAGAAATAATGGAATGGACAGAACGAACTCTTGGTTTACCCGAAGGTGTAGGGAGGCAAAAACTAAGTGCTCTAGAGAGTGGAAAAGGTACAGAAGGCAAAGGACTCAGGAAAATAAAGAGATTAGTCGACGAGCAAGAAACGAGTATGCACAGATAAGGAGGGAGGCCGAGCGGCAGTACGAAAATGACATTGCATCGAAAGTCGAGTCTGACCCGAAACTACTCTACAGCCACATCAGGAGGAAGACAACAGTCAAGGACCAGGTAATCAGGCTGAGGAAAGAAGGTGGGGAACTCACAAGAAAGGACCAGGAAGTATGTGAGGAGCTCAACATGGATTTCAGGAAGTATTTACAGTGGAGGCTGAAGGGATGGTGGGAAGACAAAACAGTGGGTACATCAACAAGGGATTTACCAACAAGCGTTGGATGAATTACACACAACTGAGGAGGAGGTGGAGAAGCTCCTAAGTGACCTTGATACCTCAAAGGCGGTGGGACTGGACAACATCTCTCCGTGGGTCCTTAGAGATGGAGCAGAGACACTATGTATGACACTAACCAAAATCTTCAACACTTCCCTTGAAACTGGGCAACTACCTGAAGTATGGAAGAAGGCAAATGTAGTCCCCATCTTTAAGAAAGGAGACAGAAATGAAGCACTAAATTATAGACCAGTGTCACTGACGTGTATAGTATGTAAAGTCTTGGAAAAGATTATCAGGAGGAGAGTGGTGGAGCACCTGGAGCGGAACAAGATTATAAACGACAGCCAGCATGGATTCATGGAAGGCAATTCCTGTGTCACAAACCTACTAGAATTTTATGAGAAGGTACCTGAAGTAAGAAATGAGAGGGAAGGGTAGGCTGATTGCATTTTCTTGGACTGCAAGAAGGCCTTCGACACAGTTCCTCACAAGAGATTAGTACAGAAGCTAGAGGAACAGGCACGTATAACAGGAAGGGCACTGCAATCGATCAGAGAATACCTAACAGGGAGGCAACAGAGAGTCATGGTCCCTGATGAGGTATCACAGTGGGCGCCGGTGACAAGTGGGGTGCCACAGGGGTCAGTCCTGGGACCAGTGCTATTCTTGGTATATGTGAACGACATGATGGAAGGGATAGACTCAGAAGTGTCCCTGTTTGCAGATGATGTGAAGCTAATGAGGAGAATTAAATCAGACGCGGACCAGACAGGTCTACAAAGAGACCTGGACAGGCTGGATGCGTGGTCCAAAAACTGGTTCCTAGAATTTAACCCCGTCAAATGCAAAGTCATGAAGATCGGAGGATGGCAAAGAAGACCGCAGAGAGAGTATAGGCTAGAAGGCCAAAGGCTGCAAACCTCACTCAAGGAGAAATACTATGAGTGAGTATAATACCGAGTACATCGCCAGAAGCACGCATTAACCAGATAACTGCTGCGGCATATGGGCGCTTGGCAAACCTGAGAAAAGCGTTCCGGTACCTGTGTAACGAATCGTTCAAGACTTTATACACTGTGTACGTCAGGCCCATATTGGAGTACGCAGCACTAGTTTGGAACCAACATCCGGTCAAACACGTCAAGAAATTAGAGAAAGTGCGAAGTTTTGCAACAAGGCTAGTTCCAGAGCTAAGGGGAATGTCCTATGAAGAAAGGTTAAGGGAAATCGGTCTGACAACACTGGAGGACAGGAGGGTCAGGGGAGACATGATAACGACATACAAAATACTGCTTGGAATAGACAAGGTGAACAGAGACAGGATGTTCCAGAGATGGGACACAGAAACACGGGGTCACAATTGGAAGCTGAAGACTCAGATGAGTCAAAGGGAGGTTAGGAAGTATTTCTTCAGTCATAGAGTAGTTAGGAAGTGGAATAGTCTGGCAAGCGATGTAGTGGAGGCAGGAACTATACATAGTTTTAAGACGAGGTATGATAAAGCTCATGGAGCAGGGAGAGGGAGGACCTGGCAGCGGTCAGTGAAGAGGCAGGGCCAGGAATTGAGTCTCGACCCCTGCAATCACAATTAGGTGAGTACACACATACACACACACACACACACACACACACACACACACACACACACACACACACACACACACACACACACACACACACACATACATACACACACACACACACACACACACACACACACACACACACACACACACACACACACATACACACACAGGAAAATAAGGAGAACAGTCGAAGAGCCAGGAATGAATATGCACAGATAAAAAGGGAGGCCCAGCGGCAATACGAAAATGACAGCAGCGATAGCCAAGTCAGACCCGAATCTGTTGTACAGCCACATCAGGAGGAAGAAACAGTTAAGGACCAGGTAATCAGGCTGAGGAAGGAAGGAGAGGAGATCACAAGAAATGACTTAGAAATGTGTTAAGAACAACTCAACAAGAAATTTAAAGAAGTATTTACAGTAGAGACAGAAAGAACTCCAGAAAGGGTGAGGGGTGGTGTACACTAAGTGCTGGACACAATACATATAACCGAGATGAAGAGGCTGTTATGTGAACTAGATACCTCAAAGGTGATGGGGCTGGACATCTTCTCTCACACATCAAGAAACACCTGTAGAAGATGATGATAAGACCTATGCTTTAATATCCTTCTGTACCCATGTCATTAACAGCGAAATCCAACATGCTACAGTTGCAAAGAGTCCAGAATAGAGCACTCCGCTTCATCACAGGAAACAGGAGGAGAGACAGTCAGAATAGAAGATCTACATATCCAAGAGTAGATGGATGCAATAAATGTCAGGCTAGTTAAACTAAAGAAGAGACAACTGTACGACATGCAAAAACTGTATACCAGACAGAGAAAACCCTTCCCAACCAACAAACACCACCGACTATATCATCAACACACCTCCCCACACAACCCAAAGAATGTCCCTCTAGCAAAGAGTGCAACGCTTCATCCACAAGGATAATTTCCAAAGATCAATGATCCTGAGTCACCTCCCAGAAGACATAGATGAATGGGTAACACCGGAACCGTTTTGTGCTCAATAAGGATAAATCTAACCCAATTTCGGGAGACTTCACTTTTACCTCACTAACTCTTACATTTAAACATGTAACATCTGCAAACTTAGTACGGCAGGACACTACCTCTGAAACAGCTGACCTGGCCAGTATCTCCAGGAAGCAATCGACCTACATCAAACGCCATGCTATCGTCATTTCCAGCCTACTCCCTGCTATCCCCCCCCCCCCCCCCCGGTAAAAGGCAATTGCAAAAAGTATATCCACTGCCAACGCAGCATGATGCCAAGTATGTATCTGTTATACCTGTGTAAAACTGATGGGTAGAGTGTTATACTCCATTCAGTGAAACTGATTTCATTAATAACACTACACACACACACACACACACACACACTTGTATTAAAATGCACCAAAGTGGCCAGGCCACTTAAGTTTATTACCCCATCTCCACTACCTCTATCCACCATTTTTCAATATTTCCATCCTTACCATCCTTCTTCCTTGCGCATCTTACCAAAGCTCTGGCCATAATTCGTCTTCGTCCTTCACAAGTACACAGGCAGTAGGAAATAAAGACAGATTCATTGGACTGTACATAGTGTATTTACATGGAGTTATGGAACCATTAAATGTATATTACTCAAAATAAATGGCATTATGAAAAAAGTCCTTAACCAACCAACCTTCGAATATTTACTGATGGATGACTATGGTCTCCCATGAGTCTTGGTACTGACGGATGACTAGTCCCCATGAATCTTGGTGCTGACAGATGACTAGTCCCCATGAGACTTGGTACTGACGGATGACTAGTCCCCATGAGACTTGGTACTGACGGATGACTAGTCCCCATGAATCTTGGTGCTGACGGATGACTAGTCCCCATGAATCTTGGTGCTGACGGATGACTAGTCCCCATGAGACGTTGATACTGACGGATGACTAGTCCCCATGAATCTTGGTGCTGACGGATGACTAGTCCCCATGAATCTTGGTGCTGACGGATGACTAGTCCCCATGAATCTTGGTACTGACGGATGACTAGTCCCCATGAATCTTGGTGTTGACGGATGACTAATCCCCATGAATCTTGGTACTGACGGATGACTAGTCCCCATGAATCTTGGTGCTGACGGATGACTAGTCCTCATGAATCTGGTACTAACGGATGACTATATAATAATAATAATAATAATAATAATATATAAAATAATAATAATAATATATAATAATAATACTAATAATAATAATAATAATAATAATAATAATAAGAACAATAATAATAATAATAATAATAATAATAATAATAATAATGATAATAATAATAATAATAATAATAATCTTAATTTCCACAAGTACATGCACAAGATATACAGTCCTAGCTGACGTGAATGACATACTACTACATACAAAGCCGCTTGTTATGCTGAGAATTTCTGGCAAATTTGGTTAATTTTGTCCCAGGATGCGACCCAAACCAGTCGACTAACACCCAGGTACCCAATTTACTGATAGGTGAACATAGACAGCAGGTATTTTAAGGAAACACGTCCTAATATTCTCAACCGTACCGGGAATCGGCTCTCGGACCTCACTGTGTGAGCCGAGTGCGCTAACAATCTAGCTACGGGACACCAATAGACCTCTGATCTATTGTGAACGTGAAGTAATTATTTATACTGCCAACAGTCACACAGACCAAAAGACACTCGGGCATAAAATACTCATGTATGACGTGGAATGTTTACAAGGAGCGTCCTACAGTAAGCCATGTTTACAAGGAGCGTCCTACAGTAAGTCATGTTTACAAGGAGCGTCCTACAGTAAGCCATGACTACAGATATTATGTTTATTCTTTTTTTTGAGAACAAGTCATTTATTTTTACAAGTAACTTTGGCTGCGAAAATAACACGATCGCACATTGTCTGTCCACCTTCATCAGACATACAACACCTTCCACAACTTACAAAAAATTCATCAGACATACAAAATTTGGGGTCCCCTTCATTAAGGACCCTACAAAAAACCTCCCTCAGACATAAAAAAAACCCCCCATCAGACATCAAATTTTTTCAGAAAAACAAAACCTTTTTCAGAATACAAACCCCTTTATCAAACATACAAAACCCCTTTATTAACATACAAAACCCTTCCCCAGGAAAATACAAACCTTCCCAAAAAGACATAAAAAACCTCATCAACTACAACCCTTTATCAACATACAAAACCTTCCCTCAGACCTACAACAAAATTCCCTCAGACATACAAACCTTCATCAGACATACAAACCTTCTCAGACAAACAAAACCTTCATCAAATACAACCCTTCATCAGACATACAATCCTTCCTCAAAAAAATCCTTCATCGACATACAAACCCCCCATTAACATCCCAAAACCTTCCTCCGCATTCAATCCATCAGACATACAAACCCTTTATCCCCCAAAAATACAAACCTTCATCAGACATACAATTCCTTCATCAACATACAAACCTTCAACAGACATAAAAAATACTTCATCCCATAAAAATACCCTCATCAGACTCCCAAAACCTTCCTCAGAAAATACAAAACCCTTCAACCAAACATACCCCCAAAATTTAAAAACCCCCAACCCGACATACAAAAACCTTTCCTCAAAACCTTACCAAATACCAAAACCCTTTACAAAATACAAAACCTTCATCAACAACAACCTTTATCAGACATCCCAAACCCTTTATCAGACATACAAAACCTTCATCAGACAACAATATTTAAACATACCAAACAATAAAATTCAACCTTTTATTTAAAATACAATACCTTCACAAAAATACAAAACCTTTTCAGACATTCAACCTTTATTAACAAACAAAACCTTTAACAGACAAACCCAAAACCTTTACCCGGACAACAATACCTTTTCAGACTACAAAACCTCCCTCAGACTTTCAAAACCTTCATCAACCCTACCAAAACCTTTATCAGACATACAAAACCTTTTTAACAGACATACAAAACCCTTCATCGACAAAAAAACCTTTATCAAAAAAATAAAACCCTTTAACAGACATACAACACCCCTCAGACCAAGGGAATACCTTCATAGACATACAATACCTTCATCAACCTCAAAACCTTCATCGACATACAACATCTTCATTCATCAACATACAAAACCTCCAAATCCCAAAACCCCTAAAATAAAATTTATCAGACAACAACATTAAACAAAACATAACAAAACCTTTATCAGGCATAAAAAACCTTCATTAGACATACAACACCTTTTATCAGACTACAAACCTTTACAACATACAATAACCCTCAGACATACAACCCTTCAAAACAACATACAATACCCTTCCCTCAGACATACAAAACCTTCATCAGACATACAAAACCTTCACAAAAACAACCTTTTATCAACATACAAAACCTTCAATTTGACATACAACACCTTCATCAACATAAAAATCCCCTTTATCAGACATTCAACACCTTCCCTCAGACATACAATACCTTTTATCCCAAAAAACAATTCCTTCATCAGACAAACAAAACCCCTTTATCAGACAAAAACAATACCTTTCCCTCAGACTACAAACCCCCCTTCCCTCAGACATAAAAATTTTTAAATCCCCCCTTCTTTAGAAAAAACAAACATACAAACCTTCCCTCAGAACAAAAACAAATAAAACCTTTATCAGACATACAAACCTTTCCCCAGACCTTAAAAAACATTCATCAACTTTCAAACCTTCAAACAGAAAAAATTACAAATAAACTTTTATCAGACATACAATACCTTAACCCAAAATACAAAAAATTTTATCAACAGCAATACCTTCATCAAAATACAATACCTCCCCCCCTACATAAAAATACCCCTTTATCAAAAAATACAATCCTTCATCAACATCAATACCCCATCAAACAAACAATACCTTCATTAGACATACAATACCCCTTTATCAGACATACAATAAACCCTTTATTAGACAAACAAAAAACCCTTTATCAACATACAAAACCACCCTCCCGAAAATATAACACCCTTTTCAGACATACCAAAACCTTCATCAGACATAAAAAACAAACCCTTTATCAGACATGCAATACCTTCAACAGAATAAAAATACCTTCTCAGACCCAAAAATAACCCTTTATCAGACCCTACAATACCTTCCCTCAACCCTGCAATACCTTTATCAGACAAACAAAACCCTTTATCAGACATACAAACCTTTTAAACAGACATACAATACCTTTACGAAAAACAATACCTTCATCAACATACAACACCCTTTATAACATACAATACCTTCATCAACATACAAATTTCCTTTTTTCAGACATACAATACTTTTTTCAGCCAAAAACAACACCTTCAACAGAAAACAACACCTTTATCAGACATACAAAACCCTTTATCAGACATAAACCTTCATCAGAAAATACAAAACCTTTACAGACATACAATACCTTTATCAACATACAATACCCCCCATCGACCTCAAAACCCAACAGACAAACAACCTTCACAGACATACAATACCTTTCAACCCAAACAAACAATTAACCCAAAATAACAAAAACCCCTTTATCAGACCCAAAAAACACCCTTTATAGACCCCTAACCCAAAACCTTCATCAGACAAACAAAACCCATAAAAAAGGACAAACAAAATCCTTTAAACAGACATACAAATTCCCCTTTAATCCCCGAAAAAATACAACCCCCTTATCAGACATACAAACCCTTTATAAAAAATCAAAACCTTCAACAACATACCCAAAACCCTTTATCAAAAACATACAACACCCTTTACCCGACATACAAACCTTCATAAAACAAAACAAACCTTTTTTCAACAAAAAACCTTTATCAGACATACAACCCCCTTCAACAAAACATAAACACCTTTTAACAGACAAAACAAAACCTTCATCAGAACCTTTCAACCCCTTCCAAAAACCCTACAACACCTTCCCTCAACAAACAAAATTTTTTCCGACAAACAAACCTTTTTTTGACATACATCCTTCAACAGAAACAATAAAACCCTTTTTTTAGACAACAAAATCTTTTATCCAAAATACAACACCCAACCCCGACCTACAACACCTCTCGACAAAAAAACCCCTTCAAACAGACCCTAAAAAACCCTTTTTTTAACATTTCAAACCTTTCCCTTTAACATACAAACCCTTTAAACAGACATACAAACCCCATCAAACCACCCAAGGGAAAAACCCCCAAAAGACATACAAAAAACCTTATTAGACGAACAAAAAACCTTCCCTCCCGACATACAACACCTTTATAAACTACAAAACCTCCCTCAACTTTCAAACCTTTTATCAGACATACAAAACCTCCAAACAGACATAAAAAACAAACCCCCACAACTTTCAAACCTTCCCCAACATACAACAAAACCTCCATCAGACTCAAACCTCCCTTTAGACCTACAAAACCCTTTATCGACTACAACACCTCCCTCAACTACAACACCCCCATCAGACATACAAAACCTTCTTTTAGACATAAAAAACCTTTTTCAGAATACAAAACCTTTTTTTTAGACATACAACACCTTCAACAGACAAACAAACCCTCCCAAACCCCGACATCCAAACCTTCCCTCAAACCCTACAAAACCCCCCATAAAAACATACAACAACCTTTCATTTTTTAAATTATCAAAAAAACCCCTTCCAACCCAACATCCCCGAAAAAAAAAAACTTCCCCCCTTTAAATCAAAAATTCCGAAAACCCCCCTTCATTGCCAAATTCTTAACAATAAAAACCCCCAACATTTAAAAACCCCTCCTTCCCAAGGATCACCTTTAAAATTCCCCTCCCCCAGGGCCAAACCCCCTGCCTTTCCCTAAAAACCCCTTCCCTAAAAATTTTCCCTTCTCACAATTCCAACAGAAATTCCCAAATTAAAAAAAATATTCTCCAAAACAATCCTTATTAAAACAAAACCTTTACCATCCTCTTAAGCCAACCCCCTCCACCCAAAACCCCCTTTTTTAAATCCCTAACCCTTTCCACCGACCCCTACCCCCGCCCTCCTTCCATCAACCCGACTAAAAACCTTTTTGAATCAAAACCCCTTATCCGCCCAAAACCCTTTTCCCTACAATTCCGAAACCAAAACCTTTAACAACCCCCAAAAATACCTTCATTTAGACATACAAAACCTTTCCCTCAGACATACAAAACTTTTATCAGACATACAATACCTTCATTAACATTTCAAAAACCTTTAACGACAAACAAACCCTTTAACCAAAATACAATACCTTCTTCAACATACAAACCCCTTTATCAGAAACCCCCCCCTTTTATTAGACCTTTCAAACCTTTTCAAAACATCCAAAAAAAAAAATAAAAACCCTTTTTTTCCCAAAATTCAAAGAATAAACAACCCCCCAAAAAAAAAAAAAATTTTTTTTAAAAAAAAAAGGAAAAAAAAAGGGGGAAAAACCCCCCCCCAAAAAAAAAAAATTTAAAAAGAAAAAACCTTAACAAAAGGGAAAATTTTTTGGGGAAAAAAAATTTTTTTTAAAAACCCCTTTTGGGAAAAAACCCCCGGGAAACCCCTTTAAAAAAAATTTTAAAAACCCCCTTTTTAAAAATAATTTTTTAAAAACCCAAAAAACAAAAAAAAAACCCCAAAAAAAACATTAAAAAATTTAAAAAACCCCCCCAAAACCCCCCCGGGGTACAAATTTTTCCCCCCCCCAAAAAAAAAAACCCAAAAAAAAAATTTTTTTAAAAAAAAAACCCCCCAAAAAAAAAACCCCCAAAACCCCCCCTTTTAAAAACTTTTTTAAAAAAAAAAAAAATTTTTTTTCCCCCAAAAAAAAAAAAAAACCCCCCCCCCCCCCCTCCCCCCAACAAAAAACCCCCCAACAAAAAACCCCCCCAAAAAAAAAAAAACCCCCCAAAAACCCCCCCAACAAAAAAAAAAACCCCCCCCAAAAAAACCCCCCAAAAACCCCCCCATAAAAAAAACCCCCAAAAAACCCCCCAAAAAAAAAAAAAAAAAAACCCCAAAAAAAAACCCCCCCAAAAAAACCCCCAAAAAAACCCCCCCCCAAAAAAAAAAAATTTAAAAAAACCCCCAAAAAAACCCCCCCCCCCCCCCCCCAAAAAAAAAAAAAAAAAAAAAAAAAAAACACCCCCAAAAAAACCCCAAAAAAAACCCCCCCCAAAAAAACCCCCCCCAAAAAAAAAAACCCCCTTTTAAGGCCCAAATACCTTTCCCAAAAAACCCCCCCAAAAATTTTTAAAAAAAATTCCCCAACAAAAAAAATTCAACAAAAAATTTTTAAAAAAATACCACCCCAAAAAACAAAAAAATTTTTTAAAAAAAACCCCCAAAAAAAAACCCATTAAAAAAAAAAAAAAAAACCCCCCCCCAAAAAAAAAAAACCCCAAAAATAAAAAAAAAACATTTTCCCCCCAAAAAAAACCCCAAAAAAACCCTTTTTTCCCCCAAACCCAAACCCAAAAAATACCCAAAAAAAAAAAACCCCCAAAAAAAAAAAAAAAAAAACCCCCCCCCCTTTAAAAAAACCCCCCAAAAAAAATTTAAAAAAAAAAAAAAAAAAAAAAAAAAACCCCCAAACAAAAATAACCCCCAAAAAAAACCCCCCCCCAAAAACATACAAAAAAAAAAAACCCCCCCCCAAAAAAAAAAAAAAAACCTTTAAAAAACAAAACCCCCCCCCAAAAAACCCCCAAAAAAAAAACAAAAACCCCCCAAAAAAATTTTAAAAAAAAAAAATTTTCCCTCAAAAACCCCCCCCAAAAAAAAACCCCCAACATTTAAAAAATTTTAAAAAAAAACCCCCAAAAAAAAAAAAAAAAAACCCCCCCCCCCAAAAAAAACCCAAAACAACCCCCAACCCAAAAAAAAACCCCCCCAAAACCCCCAAAACAAAAAAAAAAAAAAAAACAAAACCCCAAAAAAAACAAAACCCCCCCAAAAACCCAAAAAAAAAAAACCCCCCCAAAAAAAAAAAAAAAAAAAAAAAAATTTTTTAAAAAAAAAAAAAAAAAAACCCATCAGAATACAACACCCCCTTTTTTTTTTTTTTTCCCCCCCCCCCCAAGGGGGCCCCAAAAAAAAAACCTTTTAAAAAAAAATTTTCCAAAAACCCCCTTCCAGCCAAAAAAAAAAAACCCCAAAAAAAAAATTTTTTAAAAAAAAAATTCCCCCCAAAAAACCCCCCCCCCCCACCCCCCTTTTAAAACCCCCCCCCCAAAAACCCCCAAAAATTTTTTTTTAAAAAAAAAAACCCCCCCCCAAAAAAAAAAACCCGATTCCCCCCCCCCAAAAAAAAAAAACCCAAAAAAAAACCCCAAAAAACCCCCCCCCCCCCAAAAAAAACCCCCCCCCCCCCAAAAACCCCCCCCCCACCCCCCCCCCCCCCCCCCCAAAACCCCCCCCCCCCCCCCCCCCCCCCCCCCAAAAAAAACCCCCCCCCCACCCCCCCCCCCCCCCCCCCCCCCCCCCCCCCCCCCCCCCCCCCCCAAAAAAACCCCCCCAAACCCCCCCCCCCACCCCCAAAAAACCCCCCCCCCCCAAACCCCCCCCCCCCCCCCCCCAAACAAACCCACCTTTCCCCCCCCAAAACCCCCAAACCCCCCCCCCCCCCCCCCCCCCAACCCCCCCTTTAAAACCCCCCCCCCCACCCAAAAACCCCCCCCCCCCCCCCCCCCCCCACCCCCCCCCCCCCCCCCCCCCCAAAACCCCCCCCCCCCCCCCCCCCCCAACCCCCCCCCCCCCCCCCAAACCCCCCCCCCAAAAAAACCCCCCCCAAAAACCCCCCCAAAAAAAACCCCCCCCCCCCCCCAAACCCCCCCCCCCAAAAACCCCAAAAACCCCCCCCCCCCAAAACCTTCCCCCCCCTTTAAAAAACAAAACCCCCCCCCAAACCCCCCCAACCCCCCAAAAAAAACCCCCCCAAAAAAAAACCCAAAAAACCCCCAAAAAAATTTTAAAAAAAACCCCACCCCCAAAAAAACCCCCCAAAAAAAAAACCCCCAAAAAAAAAAAAACCCCCAAAAAAAACCCCCCCAACCCCCCCAAAAACCCCCCCCCAAAAAACCCCCCAAAAAAAAAAAACCCCCCCCAAAAAAAAAAAAAAAAAAAAAAAAAAAAACCCCCCCCAAAAACCCTTTTAAAAAAAACCCCTTTAAATAAACCCCTTTCCCCAAAACCCAAAAAAAAAAAAAACCCCCCCCAAAAAAAAAAAAAAACCCCAAAAAAAAAAAACCCAAAACCCCCCAAAAAAAAAAAAAAAAAAAAAAAATTTTTTAAAAAAAAACCCAAAAACCCAAAACAAAAACCTTTAAAAATACAAACCCTTATTCCCCCCCCCAAAAAAAAAAACCCCCCAAAAAAACCCCCCCCCAAAAAAAAAAAAAAAACCTTAAAAAAACCCCCTAAAAAAAACCCCCCCAAAAAAAAAAACCCCCAAAAAAACCCCCCCCAAAAAAAAAAAAAAAAAAAAACCCCAACCAAAAAAACCCCCCCCAACCAAACCCCCCCAAAAAAAAATTCCCCAAAAAAAATTCCTTTCCAAACAAAAACCCCCCAAAAAAAATTTAAAAAACCCCCAAAAAACAAAAAATTTAAAAAAATTTTTAAACCCCCCAAAAAAAAAAAAAATTTTCCCCAAAACCCCTTTCCCCAAAAAACCCAAAAAAAAAACCCCCCCAAAAAAAAAAAAACAAAAACCCCCAAAAAAAAAACCCCCAAAAAAAAAAACCCCCCTTTTTCAAAAAACCCCCCCCCAAAAAAAAAAACCCCCCCAAAACCTTCCCAAGAAAAAAAAAATCCCAAAATTAAAAAAACCCCCCCCCAAAAAAAAAAAAAACAAAAAAAAAAAACAAAAAAAAAAAAACCCCCCAAAAAAACCCCAAAAAAAAACCCAAAAAACCCCCAAAAAAAAACAACCCCAAAAAAAAAAAACCCCCCATTCCCCTTTTAAAAAAAAAAAAATTTTTAAAAAAAAAAACAAAAAAATTTCCCCCCAAAAAAAAAAAAGGGTACCAAATTTAACAAAAAACCTTTTCCCCCAAATTTCAAAAAAAAATAAAACCCCCCCAAAAAAAAAACCCCCCAAAAAAAAAACCCTCCCCCCCCAAAAAAAAAAAAAAAAAACCCCCCCCCCAAACCTCCAAACAACCCCAAAAAAAATTTTTTAAAAAAAAAAACCCAAAAAAAATTTTTAAAAAAAAAAAAAAACCTTTATTTAAAAAAAACCTTTATCAAAAACAAAACCTTAAAAAAAAACCCTCAACAAAAACCCCCCCAAAAAAAACCCCCCTTAAAAAACCCCAAAAAACAAAAAAATTTTTTTAAAAAAACCCCCCCCTTTTTTAAAAAAAAAACCCCCCCCCAAAAAAATTTCCCCTTTAAAAACCAAAACCCCCAAAAAAAACCCCCCCAAAAAATTAAAAAAAACCTTCAAAATTTTTTTTGGCCCAAAAACCCCCCAAAAAAAAAAAAAAAAAAATACCTTTTTTCCCCCCCCAAAAAAAAAAAAAAAAACCCCCCCCCCCCTTTTCCCCCCCCAAAAAAAGGGGTCCAAAAAAACCCCCAAAAAAAAAATTTTTTTTTTTAAAAAAATTCCCCAAAAAAAAAAAAATTTTCCCCCAAAATTCCCCCAAAAAAAAAATTTTTTCCCCCCCCCCAAAAAAAAACCCCCCCCTAAAAAAATTTTTAAAAACCCCCCCTTTTCCCCCCCAAAAACCCCCCTTTCCCCCCTTTTCCCCCCCCCAAAAAAAATTTTTTTTTTTTCCCCCCCCCCCCTTCCCCCCTTTTTTTCCCCCCCAAAAAACCCCAAAAATTTTAAAAAAAATTTTCCCCCTTTTAAAAAAAAACCCCCCCCAAAAAAACCCCCCCCCCAAAAACCCCCCCAAAAAAACCCCCCCCCCAAAAATTTTTTAAAAACCCCCCCCCCCCCAAAAAAAAACAAAAACCCCTTCAAAAAAAAAACCCCCCAACCCCCCTTAAAAAAACCCCCCCCCAAAAAAAAAAAAAAAAAAAAAACCTTACCCCAAAAAAATACCCCAAAAAAAAATTTTTTTTTTTAAAAAAAAAAAACCCCCCCCAAAAATTTCCCCTTAAAAAAAATTTTTTAAAAAAATTTTTTTTTAAAAACACCTTTCCCCCAACCCCAAAAACCCCAAAGGGGAAAAAAAAAAAACCAAATTTTCCCCCCCAAAAAAAAAAAATTTAAAATTTAAAAAAAAAACCCCAACATTAAAAAATCCCCTTTTTAAAAAAAAAATTTTTCCCCTTAAAAAAGGGGGGCCCCCCTTTTTTAAAAAAAAATTTTAAATTTTTAAAATTTTAAAAAAAACCCCAAAAATTAAAAAAAATTTTCCCCTTCAACCCCCCCAAAAAAAATTTTTCCCCCCCCCCCCAAAAACCCAAAACCCCCCCAAAAAACCCCCCCCCCCCCCCCCCTTCCCCCAAAAAAACCCCCATAGACGCAACCCCTTTTATCAGACATAAAAAAACCTTTCCATCAGACAAAACAACACCTCCATCGGACATACAATACCTTCATCAGACATACAAAAATTTCCCTCAACTTTAAAACCCCCCTTCATCACAAAATACAACCCCTTCATCAGACATAAAATACCTTCTCGACATATAAACCTTCATAAAACATACAAACCTTCATTAGACAAAAAAATCCCTTCATCGACATAAAATTTACATTCACGGGACATACAATCCCTTCATAACATAAAATACCTTCATCAGACATACAATCCCCTTTCACCCCCATACAATCCCTTTTATCAGACATACAAAAATTTTAAACAACATACAATCCCTTTTCTTTCAGAAAAAATACAAAAACCTTCATAGACAACAATACCTTACCCGGCCCATACAACCCTTCATCAGATTTAAAAACCCCCTTATCAGACACAAAATACCTTAAATCAACTTTAAAAACACCTTAAACGGGACATAAAAATATTTCTTTCAACATACAATACCTTCATTGACATACAAACCTTCTTTCAACAACAAACCTTCAAGAACATAAAAAAAATACCTTTTTTTCAACAAACAACCCCTTCATCAGACTTTACAGTCCCTATCAGACATCAATACCTTCTCGACAAAACAACACCTTCTCAAAACAAAAAAACCATCACCAGACTTTTATAACCCCCTTCATCAGCCATACAATCCCTTCTTTCATACCAACAAACCCCCAAATCAGAAGCAATACCTTCACAAAATTTACAATACCTTCATCAGAATAAAAACCCTTCATCAGACATCAGCATTTTCATCAGACAAAAAAAAACCCATCATCGAATACATTTCCCTTTTCACCCAGACATACAATACCTTCATCAGACTAAAAATACCTTATCAACATACAATCCTTCATAAAGACATACAACCCCTCATCAGAAAATACAACCCTTCACCCAAAACATACAAAAACCTTTCATCGGGAAAAACAATACCTTTATCAACATACAAAACTTTTATCAACATTAAAAAACCTTCATAAACCCTCCCGTACCGTCATAAACATCCAATACCTTATCGACATACAAAAAAACTTATCGATATACAAACCTTTTTTTTTTTTTTAAATTATCAATTTGGCCGTTTCCCCCCAAAGGCAGGGGGGCCCCAAAAAAAGAAAAACTTTCCCCCAATCTTTCACCCCCATCACGTCTTGCCAGAAGGGTGCTTTACACTCCCGGGTTTTAAACTGAAAACATTAACCCCCCCTCCTTCGAGTGCAGGCATTTTAAATTCCCATCTCCAGGATAAAAGTCCCCTCCCTTTTCCCTAAACCCCCCTTCCCAAAAATGTTATTTTTGCTCACATTTCCCAACAGCACGTCAAGTTTTAAAAACCATTTGTCCCCATTCATCCTATTAAACACCCCCCACGCATCCCTGCTGGAAGCCCAAGCCCCTCGCACACAAAAACCCCCCTTTTAAACCCCCCCCCCCCCAACCCTTTTCCCAGGCCGACCCCCCACCCCCCCTTCCCTTTCCCCTACAGGAAATGATACACTCCCTTTAAATCATTTTTGTTTCCGGGTCCATTCCTTTTACTGTCCGAACCACCTTTAAAAAAACCCATAAAAAACCCTTTATCAGACAAAACAATCCCTTTTATCAGCTTTCAATTTCCTTTATCAGACATACAACACCTTCATCAGACAAAACCAAAAACCTTCTTTAGGGCAAACAATACCTTCATCAGATATACAATACCCCTTTATTAGAAACAAACCTTTAATTCCCGACATGCAAAAAACCCTCATCCCAACCTATAAAAACATTCATCAGACATACAACAACTTCATCAGACTTCAACACCTTCATCAGACATGCAATTTCCTTTTTTAACAGCATACAAAAACCCTTTATCAGACATACAAACCTTCTTTAGACATACAATACCCTTGTCAGCATGCCCCTACTTTCATCAGACAAACCAAAACCTTCATCCGAATACAATAAACCCTTTACAGACATCAATTTCCTCATCAAAAAAAATACAATAAATTCACTCAGACATTACAACACCTTCAAAAATCTTTGCAATAAAACCCTTTAAAGAAAATACAACACCTTCATCAAGAAAATTTAAACTTCTTTTCCCTCAGACATACAAACCTTTCAAAAGGGCATCAATACCCCCATTTAACAAACAACCCTTCATCGACATAAAAAACCTTCATCAGGCATTAAACCCCCATCCGACATACCCAAAAAAATTTTTCACCCTAAACCCTTCATAGACTAAAACACCCCTTTTTTTTAGTTCCCCCCCAAAAAAAACAAAACCCTTTTTTAGACAAACAATAATTTTATCAGAAATACAAACCCCTTTTTTTGACATTTCAAACCTCCCTTTAAACATAAACACCTTCATCAACATCAAAATTTTTTCAGGCATAACACCCTTTTTTCAGAATACAAAACCTTCACAGACCTACAAAAAAACCCCCATAGACATACAACACCTTTTTTTTTGACATTCAACACCCCCATCAGGGCTAAAAAACCTTTTTTCAGGGCTAAAAAACCTTTATCAGACATACAAAAATTTTTTTCAGACATTCCCAAAACCCTTTCCAAACAAAACAATAACCCCCAACATCAAACCCTTAACAAAACCCATTTCAGAATTCCAAAACCCCCCTCAGAAAACCCTAAACCCCATCAGACTTTCAAACCCCTTCCCTTAGACAAAAAAACCTTCAATTTTAGAACCCAACAACACCTCCAAAAAGACTTTTAAAACCTTCCAAACAGGCAAAAAACCTTCATCAGACATACAAATTTTTTATCCCGAAATACAACACCCCCACAGAATACAATACCTTTCCTAAACATACAAAACCTTTCATAAGACTTTAGCAAAAACCCCTTTATCAAATACAAAAAACCCCCCGCAACAACATATCCCCCAAACCTTCCCTCAGACTACAACCTTCATTAGACAAAAATAATTTTAACAGACCTACAAACACCTTCCCCAACATTCCCTACCTTCACAGACATACAATACCTTCATCAGACATACAACACCTTCATCAGACATACAACACCTTCATCAGACATACAACACCTTCATCAGACATACAACACCTTCATCAGACGTACAACACCTTAATCAGACATACAACATCTTCATCAGACGTACAACACCTTCATCAGACGTACAACACCTTCATCAGACATACAACACCTTCATCAGACGTACAACACCTTCATCAGACATACAACACCTTCATCAGACGTACAACACCTTCTTCAGACATACAAAATATGTTACCACTTTATTCAGGTGGTCACGTTATCCTTATAACTTTGAATGTGATGAAAGTATTTATACTATTATAAGTAACATATAACTGGATGTACTCAGACATTAGATATTAGTATTTAGTATTCTAATGCAAAAATAATCACAGTGAAAAAATAGTGAAATTCCAAATGATTTCGTGATTTCTCAATCAAGGAGTGGTAAAAATAATAGGAGGTCAAATGTGACGTCATATTTCAACCTTGTAAGTCGTTTGTTGCCTAGTTATTTTCACTATTCCTTGATAATGTGAGAAATCACGAAAACCTTGAAACTTCACTACTTTGTTCACTGAGTTTATTTTTGCATTCTGTGATTTCACCTTTTTATTGTGATATTATTGCAAGATATATTGATGTGCAACATTTGCAGCAGGATAGAGCTCTTCCTTCAAAAATTGCTTTTTACACATGAAATGGGCCCGAGAAATATAAATCAAATCTCTGGTTATGGAAATGATTCGAGCCACGGAATATGGGAATTTCCTACTCACTTATGTACGTATGAGGAATATTTATGTCGAGCTTCCTCCACCATGCTACAGTCACTTTTTGAGAAATTATATTTATCACCTAATATTTACCACTAGTCATAAAAGATTTTACAAACTCATTGTGTCCTCTTTTATGTCGTCAGTCTTCACCATCTCATTTTTTGCTCAGCGAGGCAAATTATACAAAAATTTATGGTGCAGTAAATTTATTTGCAGACTAAGGTCAGTTTTGAATTTAGTAATTACTATTTAAAAGTGGAGCCCAATATTTCAATGTAATCTTACAAATGTAATAATTTGGAATATCTTGAATTACACAATTTTTTAAATAATAAAATAGGACCAAAAAATAATTGGAAGTTCAATAATCCACATTACGTCCTTGAGTCATCCTCGTCCATCACAACCATGATCTTCCAGTAGTGAGCGCCCTCAGTGATCGATCACATGATAGTTAGGTTAGGCTAGGTAAGGTTCGTCAGGAAACAGGACAAATGTTTCCTGACGCGGGTCTTAGTCAGATGATGACCCGCCTTTGGAGCTTTTGGTCATCTGACATAGTATACATAAAGCCCTGGACTGCCATTGTACGCTATTAATGCCATATTGCTAGTAGTAGTGACGGACTTTAATTCTGTGCCGCAGAACATGTAAGTGGATGAGGATGGATAGGTCTTCCCTGCCACTCATCAAGATGTAGTCCAGTATGCACTCAGGAGTTTAGTTAATAATCACGTACGAGTCTACACACAGGTATTTTGAAAGATTCCAAAGCAGTTTCGTGTCTCACTTGCATCCTGATATCGGTGTGAAGGAGACATTAGCCGAGAAACCAGTAAAATTGTTACTAGTAGTGAAGAAGAAAAGAATCATTGTGTTCTGGGACGACGTGAAGACTTGGCGGATTTTATGTCAGTGTTGCAATACCTGTAACAGAGAGGATGTCTTAGGATAACGTTATTGTGAAGAAAATTTGCATACATCTTGTTAATGCATTCCCTTTGAAAGATGATTATTGCTTAGAGTTTAGCATAAAGTAAATACATGATACTGAGTAGGAGCACTGCTGTGGATGCATTGGAGAAACAGGAACAGAGTTAAACAATAGACTACGATAATACCTACAGAGGTTTTACAGTGATCAGTTAAAAAGAACAGTCAAATGGGTTAGAGCAGTACTCTGCTGGGTTGAATAAATGATCGATTAAGATGAAGTAGTGGTCACTTGGGTTGAAGTAACAGTTGTTTTATTTATTGGGAAAAAGTCGACGCACGTTTGGAATGGGTGAAATGCTCTGGGTGGTAAGTGTATCATCGACTTTGAAGAAATACACAAGTAATCAACACTAAGGAGAGTGAAACTTACGACGACGTTTCCGTCTGACATGGAGTATTGATGAAACAGTTAACATGGAGTATTGATGAAACAGTTAACATGGAGTATTGATGAAACAGTTAACATGGAGTATTGATGAAACAGTTAACATGGAGTATTGATGAAACAGTTAACATGGAGTATTGATGACAACAGTTAACATGGAGTATTGATGAAACAGTTAACATGGAGTATTGATGAAACAGTTAACATGGAGTATTGATGAAACAGTTAACATGGAGTATTGATGAAACAGTTAACCATGGAGTATTGATGAAACAGTTAACATGGAGTATTGATGAAACAGTTAACATGGAGTATTGATGAAACAGTTAACATGGAGTATTGATGAAACAGTTAACATGGAGTATTGATGAAACAGTTAACATGGAGTATTGATGAAACAGTTAACATGGAGCATTGATGAAACAGTTAACAAGGAGTATTGATGAAACAGTTAACATGGAGTATTGATGACACAGTTAACATGGAGTATTGATGAAACAGTTAACATGGAATATTGATGAAACAGTTAACATGGAGTATTGATAAAACAGTTAACATGGAATATTGATGAAACAGTTAACATGGAGTATTGATGAAACAGTTAACATGGAATATTGATGAAACAGTTAACATGGAGTATTGATGAAACAGTTAACATGGAATATTAATGAAACAGTTAACATGGAGTATTGATGAAACAGTTAACATGGAGTATTAATGAAACAGTTAACATGGAGTATTGATGAAACAGTTAACATGGAATATTGATGAAACAGTTAACATGGAGTATTGATGAAACAGTTGACATGGAGTATTGATGAAACAGTTAACATGGAGTATTGATGAAACAGTTAACATGGAGTATTAATGAAACAGTTAACATGGAGTATTGATGAAACAGTTAACATTGAATATTGATGTAAACAGTTAACATGGAGTATGTGATGAAACAGTTAACATGGAGTATTGATGAAACAAGTTAACATGGAGTATTGATGAAACAGTTAACATGGAGTATTGATGAAACAGTAACATGGAGTATTGATGAAACAGTTAACATGAGAGTATTGATGAAACAGTTAACATGGAGTATTGATGAAACAGTTAACATGGAGTATTGATGAAACAGTTAACAGGAGTATTGATGAAACAGTTAACATGGAGTATTGATGAAACAGTTAACATGGGAGCATTGATGAAACAGTTAACAAGGAGTATTGATGAAACAGTTAACATGGAGTATTGATGACACAGTTTAACATGGAGTATTGATGAAACAGTTAACATGGAATATTGATGAAACAGTTAACATGGAGTATTGATTAAAACAGTTAACATGGAATATTGATGAAACAGTTAACATGGAGTATTGATGAAACAGTTTAACATGGAATATTGATGAAACAGTTAACATGGAGTATTGATGAAACAGTTAACATGGAATATTAATGAAACAGTTAACATGGAGTATTGATGAAACAGTTAACATGGAGTATTAATGAAACAGTTAACATGGAGTATTGATGAAACAGTTAACATGGAATATTGATGAAACAGTTAACATGGAGTATTGATGAAACAGTTGACATGGAGTATTGATGAAACAGTTAACATGGAATATTAATGAAACAGTTAACATGGAGTATTGATGAAACAGTTAACATGGAGTATTAATGAAACAGTTAACATGGAGTATTGATGAAACAGTTAACATTGAATATTGATGAAACAGTTAACATGGAGTATTGATGAAACAGTTAACATGGAGTATTGATGAAACAGTTAACATGGAGTATTGATGAAACAGTTAACATGGAGTATTGATGAAACAGTTAACATGGAGTATTGATGAAACAGTTAACATGGAGTATTGATGAAACAGTTAACATGGAGTATTGATGAAACAGTTAACATGGAATATTGATGAAACAGTTAACATGGAGTATTGAATGAAACAGTTAACATGGAATATTGATGAAACAGTTAACATGGAGTAATTGATGAAACAGTTAACATGCAGTATTGATGAAACAGTTAACATGGCAGTATTGATGAAACAGTTAACATGGAGTATTGATGAAAACAGTTAACATGGAGTATTGATGAAACAGTTAACATGGAATATTGATGAAACAGTTAACATGGAGTATTGATGAAACAGTTAACATGGAGTATTGATGAAACAGTTAACATGGAGTATTGATGAAACAGTTAACATGGAGTATTGATGAAACAGTTAAAATGGAGTATTGATGAAACAGTTAACATGGAGTATTGATGAAACAGTTAACATGGAGTATTGATGAAACAGTTAACATGGAGTATTGATTGAAACAGTTAACATGGAGTATTGATGAAACAGTTAACATGGAGTATTGATGAAACAGTTAACATGGAGTATTAATGAAACAGATAACATGGAGTATTGATGAAACAGTTAACATGGAGTATTGATGAAACAGTTAACATGGAATATTGATGAAACAGTTAACATGGAGTATTGATGAAACAGTTAACATGGAGTATTGATGAAACAGTTAACATGGAGTATTGATGAAACAGTTAACATGGAGTATTGATGAAACAGTTAACATGGAATATTGATGAAACAGTTAACATGGAGTATTGAGAAACAGTTAACATGGAGTATTGATGAAAACAGTTAACATGGAGTATTGATGAAACAGTTAACATGGAGTATTGATGAAACAGTTAACATGGAGTATTCATGAAACAGTTAACA
The DNA here is from genome assembly GCF_026875155.1 of Cherax quadricarinatus. Lineage (NCBI taxonomy): Eukaryota > Metazoa > Arthropoda > Malacostraca > Decapoda > Parastacidae > Cherax > Cherax quadricarinatus. Next base: position 2,531,640 of record NC_069418.1, on the reverse strand, counting down.
TGGAGCATTGATGAAACAGTTAACATGGAGCACTGAAGAAACAGTTAACATGGAGTATTGTTGAAACATTTAAAACGTCGAGCATTGAAGGAACAGTTAACATAGAGCACTGATGAAACAGTTAACATGGAGCACTGAAGAAACAGTTAACATGGAGCATTGTTGAAACAGTTAACATGGAACATTGATGAAACAGTTAACATGGAGCATTGAAGAAACAGTTAACATGGAACATTGATGAAAGAGTTAACATGGAACATTGATGAAACAGTTAACATGGAGTACTGAAGAAACAGTTAACATGGAACATTGAAGAAACAGTTAACATGGAACATTGATGAAAGAGTTAACATGGAACATTGATGAAACATTAACATGGAGTACTGAAGAAACAGTTAACATGGAACATTGAAGAAACAGTTAACATGGAACATTGATGAAACAGTTAACATGGAGCACTGAAGAAACAGTTAACATGGAACATTGTTGAAACAGTTAACATGTAGCATTGAAGAAACAGTTAACATGGAACATTGATGAAACAGTCAACATGGAGCACTGAAGAAACAGTTAACATAGAGGACTGATGAAACAGTTAACATGGATCACTGAAGAAACTGTTAATATGGAGCAGTGAAGAAACAGTTAACATGGAGCATATATATATATATAATATATATAATATATATATATATATATTATATATATATATATATAAATATATTTTATTTTTTTTATTATCACACCGGCCGATTCCCACCAAGGCAGGGTGGCCCGAAAAAGAAAAACTTTCACCATCATTCACTCCATCACTGTCTTGCCAGAAGGGTGCTTTACACTACAGTTTTTAAACTGCAACATTAACACCCCTCCTTCAGAGTGCAGGCACTGTACTTCCCATCTCCAGGACTCAAGTCCGGCCTGCCGGTTTCCCTAAAATCCCTTCATAAATGTTACTTTGCTCTTTATATATAAAATATATATAAAATATATATATATATTTTATATATATATAATATATATATATATATATATATATATATACAACCATGGCCATGAACGCGTGTTATTTAATCTATAACAACACTGCGACTAGCTGGGGGATCGAACCAGTGTTGTTTCAGCCTCCCTCATGGTGAGCTAAAATTCACAACGCTTTAACCCACTGGACCATACAATCCTACAAAGGTCACACACCCAGCAGAGTAGGTGTTGTACCGTGATCCGAGAACATATGATGGTGTGGGTGCCTCAGAGCTAATTTCATTCTACTCCAGTTTGGTGTGCTAGCCTACACAAACAGTATATATAGTACTGTAAGCAGGAAAGAGTTGTATTTAATCATTAATAACACTGCGACTAGCTGGGGGATTGATCCCGTGTTGTTTTGGCCCGCCCATTTGGGTTAGAGCGTTGTGATTTTTTGCTCACCATGAGGCGGGCTAAAACAACATGGATTCGATCCCCGGGCTAGTTGCAGAGCAGTTATTGATTAAATACCACTCGTTCATGGTTACAATACCATGTATACTGCTTGTGGAGGCTAGTACACCAAACTGGGAGTAGAATGAAATTAGCTCTGAGGCACCCACACCATCATATATCCTCGGATCACGGTACAACACCTAGTTCTTCTTGGTGCATCATCTTTGTAGGATTGTATGGTCCAGTGGGTTAGAGCATCGTGAATTTTCGTCCACCATGAATTGGGCTAAAACATGGGTTCGATTCCCTGGTTAGTCGCAGGGATTAAATATGTGGAAAAATTCAGTTTGGGGACCATAAGGTAGTCATTGCAGTGATGTATAACCCAATACAGAACTGCAGGAGGCCAAGAGAAGAATGTGAAGAGAGCAACAGAGCAATGATGGACACACTGGTTATGAGAGATTGACTGGGAAAACCGGGACCCACACGGGGGTCCTGAAACATGGAGAGGCAAGATGTTGGAAGTGGTACTGGAAAACCTTATGCATCAACATGCATAAAGCTCCTGGAGAGCGAAACGTTGCCACAATAAATGTCACATTAGTTGCACTTGTGTCCCCATAGGCACTCTGCCCCCACCCCCTTAACAGACCCCACCCCTACCACAACCCCCCATAGGTCCCCACCAAGTCTCCCACTCCCCCAAACACACCATTCTCCCCAGACCACAGCTTTAGAGAAGAAGTTGAAGATTTGGTATACAAACGATGGAATAACTAATAAATGTGAGGAGTGGCATGAAAGAATCAATGAGACGTCCCCAGACATCATAGTAGTCACAGAAACGAAACTCATTGAGACAATAACAGACATAATCTTCTCACCAGGATATCAGATCCTGAGGAAAGATAGAAGGAGCAGATGGGGAGGAGGGGTTGCACTACTCATTAAAAACCGATAGGGATTTGATGAAATGGAAGGAATGGACAAGATTAAACAAAGGGATTAAATATGTGGAAAAATTCAGTTTGGGGACCATAAGGTAGTCATTGCAGTGATGTATAACCCAATACAGAACTGCAGGAGGCCAAGAGAAGAATGTGAAGAGAGCAACAGAGCAATGATGGACACACTGGTTATGAGAGATTGACTGGGAAAACCGGGACCCACACGGGGGTCCTGAAACATGGAGAGGCAAGATGTTGGAAGTGGTACTGGAAAACCTTATGCATCAACATGCATAAAGCTCCTGGAGAGCGAAACGTTGCCACAATAAATGTCACATTAGTTGCACTTGTGTCCTTTTACTTTACATATTGTCGGTAATTCTACCAACTTTATTACAAGAAGAAATGTGGGGACTAAAAACAACGAAGGAGCTAAGTTATATGCAGAGACTCTAGCAGACAACTGCAGTGGCCAGGAACAGCTGAGCAGGAAAGACAGACCACTGAGCACAGGGGAATCAGCCAGGGAAGAGATTGAAGTAAGGAAAGCTTCAATGGAAGGAACTAAATCACCTCAGGGGCTGGAAAGGGACATACAATGGAGAGGTCAGTTTTTGTCTATGGGCTCCAGGAAGTTGAAGGAGAAACCTATGATGCAAGAAAACAGGAGGAGAAAAAAGGATTGAAAGCATCATGAAAGCAATTGGAGAGGAAGACATGACCCAGTTGACAAATTATCGGAGAACTGGGTGGTTTGCAAGAGGAAAAAAACTACCAGTCAAAATGATTATCAAGACAGAATCAGGTCGAAACAGGATAATGCAGGAGAAAGCACGACTAAGAAACAAACTGAAGTACCGGAGAGTGTACCTCGATCAAGACAGAACACAAGATGAAAGGATTGATACTGAAAGAGAGGGTGCAAAGACAAAAGGAGGAACGAGAGGCAATGATGGAGATAAGCAGGTGAACCCACACCCAGGTGGAAGAGCAAACACACCCTCCTCCAGAAACACTCACAGAAGGAATCCAACCATGACAACACCAGTGCAGCTGAACAATCTAAACCAAATCACTGTCCCTCTGTCCCCACCCCCACATCATAAAACCCCACCCCTACATCAACCCCCCATAGGCACTCTGCCCCACCCCCTTAACAGACCCCACCCCTACCACAACCCCCCATAGGTCCCCACCAAGTCTCCCACTCCCCCAAAACACACCATTCTCCCCAGACCACAGCTTTAGAGAAGAAGTTGAAGATTTGGTATACAAACGATGGAATAACTAATAAATGTGAGGAGTGGCATGAAAGAATCAATGAGACGTCCCCAGACATCATAGTAGTCACAGAAAACGAAACTCATTGAGACAATAACAGACATAATCTTCTCACAGGATATCAGATCCTGAGGAAAGATAGAAGGAGCAGATGGGGAGGAGGGGTTGCACTACTCATTAAAAACCGATAGGGATTTGATGAAATGGAAGGAATGGACAAGATTAAACAAAGGGATTAAATATGTGGAAAAATTCAGTTTGGGGACCATAAGGTAGTCATTGCAGTGATGTATAACCCAATACAGAACTGCAGGAGGCCAAGAGAAGAATGTGAAGAGAGCAACAGAGCAATGATGGACACACTGGTTATGAGAGATTGACTGGGAAAACCGGGACCCACACGGGGGTCCTGAAACATGGAGAGGCAAGATGTTGGAAGTGGTACTGGAAAACCTTATGCATCAACATGTTAGGGAGACTACCAGAGAGAGAGGGAAGGATGAATCTCGTGTTCACCCTGAGCAGCTCGAACATTGAGGACATCACATATGAAAGGCATCTTGGAGCTAGTGATCATGTGGTTCTGAGCTTTGAATACATAGTAGAGTTACATGTGATGAGGGTAACAGGAGTAGAATGGAAAAGGCCAAACTATAAAAGGGAAGACTACACAGGTATGGGGAACTTCCTGCAGGAGGTTCAGTGGGAAAGAGAATAGGTAGGAAAGTTAGTAAACGAAATGATGGACTAAGTAACAACAAAAATGCAAGAGGGCAAAGGAAAGGTTTGTTCCCATTGCAACAGAAATAATGGGAAGACCAGAAAGAACCCATTCTTTACCCGAAGGTGTAGGGAGGCAAAAACTAAGTGCATTAGAGAATAGAGAAAGTGCAGAAGGCAAAGGACCCAGGAAAATAAAGAGATTAGTCGAAGAGCCAGAAACAAGTATGCACAGGTAAGGCCAGGGCTGGATTACCGCATAGGCATTTGCCTAGGGCCCCGCACATTTGGGGGCCCCGCGGTCCAAGGGGTTCAAGGGCTCATCCAAGACTGCGCACATGGTGCAAGCGCAAAGGGGTCCCTACCTAAAAAGTTCAAGTGTTTGGAGAGTAAAATTGATTTTTTAAAATTAATCAAAACAAAAATAAATAATGAAATAAAATAAAATAAAAATAAATAAACCTAACCATAGATGGCAACACTCAACACGCCTTTGTTTACATCAGAACAGCTGTGTTTTCCAGCTAATGGGTGAGTATGGGAGATTCCTCTCCAATTTTCTGTAGCAATTACACGTTATCTAGACCTGTACTGTGACAAAATAACTGAAGTGTTGTTGATAGACATTGATGTGTATGGATAAATGTTTGTTTTCGCCTCTAAATGTTAAGGGAGGTACCTGATAGGGTTACTTGACCAGTAAAGATGCATGGACCAGTAAAGACGCATTTTTGGTAAAAATACTAAAAAGAAAAACCTAAAAACGCAAACTGACTTCCGTTTGTAGGTTTTAAAAGCACTTTGTTCTGTCTTTAAGTCTTTATCATTTCAATACCAGATCTCAATTGATTGATGTTCTACATCACTTCCGTCGCAAATGCTTAGTTTTCAAGTTGCGACGGAAGTGATGTAGAACATCAATTAATTTACTACATATTTCCCCAGAAACACATAAGCCACATCAGAAAATCGTTGGTTGGGTGAAACTGAAAATTGTCCCTGAATTCTTTAATTCTCATGTGCTTATCTATGGTGGTAGGCCATATATCATGCAAAACATAATGATTAGTTTAGTTACGAAAATGGTAATATAAATACCATTGTGCATTGTTCTTGGACTCAGTATGATTTCTGTTTAAGAAAATTGGAGATCAAGGAGGATGAATTAGTAAAATATTCGTAGCCCAAATCACTAACCTAATCTATGGTAAAAGTTCTGTATATGACTCCTTTCTGGTAACGTTTTGAATTTTTAGATGCGCAGCCAGAGGAAAGGGGGCTACAAGGGCCATATCCCCCCAATTGACAGAAAAAAAAAGTTAATAATAATTAAAAAAATAATAATAATTGATAATGAAAAATTTGTATTTGCATGATTACAGACAGTGATACATCCTCATTATGGCATCTCGTGAACGTGATGTTGGACGTTCTTATGCGAGTGGGTCACAGAAAAGAAAGAAGAAAATTCAAGAAGAAGAACAGAAAAAGAAAGATGTAGGAAGCTGCAGAAAGATCACAGACATGCTCACGAAAACAGTTTCTGATGTTACCAGTACAGTTGAATCTGCAGATACGTCAGATCATACAGGAAGCACCACTCACAGGAGCTGCATTTTAGCCAGTGTATTTCGTGCACAGAAAAAAGGCTTATTGGATTCTCATTTGGAAAATCAAACTGAAAAAGAGCGCACTTATTGGAGAAAAGTTCTAGAAAGAGTTGTTGCTGTTGTAAAATTCTTAGCTCTAAGAGGACTTGCTTTCCGTGGAGAAAATGAGGTTTTTGGTTCGGAAAACAATGGCAATTTCCTAGGGATCATAGAACTGTTAGCACAATTCGATCCATTCTTAGCAAATCATGTGTCACGCCTTGGGAATGCAGGAAGAGGCACTGTATCTTACATGTCATCTACTATATGCAATGAATTTATTGAACTGATGACTAAGAAGGTCCTCAATAACATCATAGCAGCTGTGAAAACTGCAAAATACTTTGCAATAAGTGTAGATTCAACACCAGATATTTCACATACAGATCAATGGACATTCTTTGTTCGTTTTGTCGACTCCAGTGGTAAGCCTGTAGAGCGCTTTATAAAATTCATTCCTCTTTCAGGCCATGATGGAGAAACAATGATGAATGTAGTACTGGAAACTCTGCTTGAACATGATCTCTCTATTATGGATTGCCGTGGCCAGAGCTACGACAATGCAAGTAACATGTCGGGTAAATATAATGGATTGCAAGCCCGTATCAAGCAAATCAACCCACTTGCTGAATATGTGCCCTGCTCAGCACGTTCTCTTAATCTTGTTGGGTCATGTGCTGCGGAGTGTTGTGTCGCTGCAGTTTCATTTTTTGGACTTTTACAAGCACTCTTTAATTTTTTCTCTGCTTCAACGCATCGGTGGAGTATACTCAAGTCAACCATTCATGGAGATGTCATCAAATCATTATCAACAACAAGGTGGTCAGCGCAGCATGATGCAACACATGCTTTGAAAGACAGCTTTGCTGAAATACGTTCTGCTTTGATCCAAATAGCAGAGGATGAAGACCAGACAGCAACTACAAGAAGCGAAACAACCAGCTTAGCATCAAAATTGGAAGATTTTGAATTGGCCTTACTCTGTGTGCTTTGGGACTGTATATTGGAACGGTTAAATGCCACGAACAAGACACTTCAGAAAATTGAAATTGAAATGGCTACTTGTGCTAACCTCTATGCAGGCTTAGCGGAATTTGTAAGCTCACTTCGCAATGATGAAGCTTTTGAAATGTTTGAAGAGAAAGCTAAACTGCTGGTGAAAGACTACAGTTACCGGGCTGATCATCAGCGGTCAAGGAAGAGGAAACGCAATTTTGAAGAGCCAGACAATGAAATTGTGTTGCTACCAAGGCAGAAATGTAAGACAGCTACATACTTCGTCATTCTGGATTCACTGATTACAGAATTGGCGAAAAGAAAAGAAATCTACCAGAATCTCAATGACAAGTTTGGATTTCTGTTCAAAATTACTACTATGCAAGATGCAGAATTGAGAGAAGCTGCATTAAAGTTGCAACAACACCTTTCAGCAGATGTTCAGGACACATTTGTTGAAGAAATAGTTCATTTTTCTGGGTATATGAATGAGATTAAAGCTCCACCTGAAAAATGTGCGCCCTCAGCTGCTTTGAAACATTTAAGAAATGCAGGTATCTCAGAAACCTTCCCTAATGTTGACATAGTGTATCGCCTTTACCTAACACTTCCAGCTACTAATTGTGAAGGAGAACGTTCATTTTCTGTTTTGAAAAGAGTGAAAAAACCAGCTCCGTTCAACAATGAGCCAAGACAAATTGTGTAACCTAGCCTTGTTGACCATTGAGTCTGATCTAACAAGAAATATTGATTTTCAGAATATAATTGATGATTTTGCCAATATGAAATCCAGAAAAAAGTTTATTTAAGAAGTGCCTGTGAATATAAACAATTCTTTACTTTTTGAGTTTATATGATTTGATAGTCGTATGCATGATGCAATGATAACAATAATGGTCAGTGATTTATAAAGGGAATAATAGTGCTGTAGTGGTTATGCTGAATATAATAGGTACATGATGTCACTACTTTAATAGCCTAATCTAGTAATACTATGCTGTCTTGAGTTTATTCTCTTTAAAATGCATGATTTAACAAGATAGTTATAATGGCTGTTGGTAAATGGTTTTGGTTGTCTTGATGTACTTTCCCTATTAAATTTAATCTAAATAGCCAGAATGTATTTAATTAGACCTTAAACAGGCTCACACTGACCCCCTCCCCCCCACCCCCAAGCAGGAAGGGGTCGCTTCGCTTACCCGTAACTCAAAGGGGCCCCGCCAATCTAAATAGCCTAGGGCCCGGAGACTTCTTAATCCGGCCCTGGGTAAGGCAACAACTACATAGCATCAAAAGTCAAATCTACCCAAAACTGCTTTACAGCCACATCAGAAGGAAGACAACAGTCAAGAACCAGGTAATCAGGCTGAGGAAAGAAGGTGGGGAACTCACAAAAAATGATCAAGAAGTATGTGAGGAGCTCAACACGAGGTTTACAGAAGTATTTACAGTGGAGACAGAAAGGACTCTCAGAAGACAGAACAAAGGGGGACACCAATAACGGATGTATCAACAGTGTGTTAGATGAAATACACACAACTGAGGAAGTGAAGAAGCTGCTAGGTGACCTTGATACCTCAAAGGAGATGGGACCAGACAACATCTCTCCATGGGCTCTTAGAGAAGGAGCAGAGATGCTGTGTGTGTCACTAACTATAATTTTCAACACATCCCTTGAAACTGGACAATTACCTGAGATATGGAAGACGGCAAATGTAGTCCCCATTTTTAAGAAAGGAGACAGAAACGAAGCCCTAAACTGTAGACCAGTGTCACTGATGTGTATAGTATGCAAAGTCATGAAGAAGATGGAAGCACCTGGAATAAAACAAGATTAGAAACGACAACCAGCACGGATTCATGGAAGGCAAATCCTGTGTCACAAACCTACTGGATTTTTAAGACAAAGTAACAGATGTAAGACACGAGAGAGGGAGGTGTGGGTTGACTGCATTTTCTTGGACTGCAAGGCCTTCAACACAGTTCCTCACAAGAGATTAGCGCAGAAGCTAGAGGATCAGACACGTATAGCAGGAAGGGCACTGCAATGGATCTGATAATACCTGACAGGGAGGCAACAACGAGTCATGGTACGTGCTGAGGTATCACAGTGGGCGCCTGTGACTAGCGGGGTCCCTCAGAGGTCAGTCCTAGGACCAGTTCTATTTTTGGTGCATGTGAATGACATGACAGAAGGGATAGACTCAGAAGTGTCCCTGTTGGCAGATGATGTGAAGTTAATGAGAAGAATTAAATCAGATGAGGATCAGGCAGGACTACAAAGAGACCTGGACAGGCTGGACACGTGGTCCAGCAACTGGCTTCTCTAATTTATCCCCCCCAAAAGCAAAGTCATGAAGATCGAGGAAGGGCAAAGAAGACCGAAACAGAGTATAGGCTAGTTGGACAAAGACTGCAAACCTCACTCAAGGAGAAAGATCTTGGGGTGAGTATAATACCGAGCACGTCTCCGGAAGCTCACATCAATCAGAAAACTGCTGCAGCATATGGGCGCCCGGAGAATCTGAGAACAGCGTTCGATACCCCAATAAGGAATCGTTCAAGACACTGTACACCGTGTACGTCAGGCCCATGCTAGAGTATGCAGCACTAATTTGAAACTCACACCTGGTCAAGCACGTCAAGAAATTTGAGAAAGTGCTAAGGTTTGCAACAAGGCTAGTTCCAGAGCTAAGGATTATGTCCTACGTAGAAAGATTAAGGGAAATCGGCCTGACGACACTGGAGAACAGGAGAGTTAGGAGAGATAAGATAAGATTTCGTTCGGATTTTTAACCCCGGAGGGTTAGCCACCCAGGATAACCCAAGAAAGTCAGTGCGTCATCGAGGACTGTCTAACTTATTTCCATTGGGGTCCTTAATCTTGTCCCTCAGGATGCGACCCACACCAGTCGACTAACACCCAGGTACCTATTTGCTGCTAGGTGAGAGACACGATAACGACATACAAAATATTGCGAGGAATAGATAAGTTGAACAGAGATATGATGTTCCAGAGATGGGACACAGAAGCAAGGGGTCTCAATTGGAAACTGAAAACTTAGATGAGTCAAAGGGATGTTAGGAAGTATTTCCTTAGTTATAGTGTTGTCAGGAAGTAGAATGGTTTGGAGAGTAATGTAGTGGGGGCAGGAACCATACATAGTTTTAAGACGAGGTATGATAATGCTCATGGAGCAGGGGGAGCGAGGACCTAGTAGCAGTCAGTGATGAGGCGGGGGCAGGAGCTGAGTCTCGACCCCTGCAATCACAAACAGGTAAGTACAAATAGGTGAGTACACACACATTAATCACCTCTACACGTAAACACACCTCCATAAACACACATCCACACTTACACACACCTCTTCATAAACCTACATATGCTTGATAATATAAATAAAATCACATTACTTGCTGGGTATTTCTTAGGAAAGTTTGGGGAGGTGATGACGCCCGGCCGGGTGATTCTTGCCGAGCAGTTTGATATAAGTTGACCTGTTACAAAAATAAATCTGGTTTAGATAAAATCAATGCGAGGTATTCAATGTTATTTGTTAATAGTTACTGGTTGTTACTAATAGCTATTAGTTAATCAGTGTCAGTTATTAGTAGGTTACTTAATGCTAGTTGCCAGTGATCCTAGTAGTTTCTTATTCAGTATAAGTTACTTAAGGTTGCTTACCCATGTTTATTCACATGTGCTTTAAACATCTCCGAATCGTTTAAATGTGCAATAAAATAACGTTTTAGTGCCTAATTTTATTTTTTTATTGTACGTATTTGTAAGAAATCAAATATTCTATAAAACCTGAGAGATTAAGTATTTTTGAATCTAAAGAAATTATAGGTAACAGTGATACATTTCTCATAGACATGCAGGAAATACTCTGAAATACCTTAATCCTAAGTATCGAGAAAATCCTGTCAAAAACACTGGGAATGCAAAGTCCAGTTCTACTGAGGGTGTAGAATGACAGGTGTCTGGATGGACACTAACACATGGATCACTGAAGGTGTAGAATGACAGGTGTCTGGATGGACACTAACACATGGATCACTGAAGGTGTAGAATGACAGGTGTCTGGATGGACACTAACACATAGATCACTGAGGGTGTAGAATGACAGGTGTCTGGATGGACACTAACACATGGATCACTGAAGGTGTAAAATGACAGGTGTCTGGATGGACACTAACACATGGATCACTGAAGGTGTAAAATGACAGGTGTCTGGATGGACACTAACACATGGATCACTGAAGGTGTAAAATGACAGGTGTCTGGATGGACACTAACACATGGATCACTGAAGGTGTAGAATGACAGGTGTCTGGATGGACACTAACACATGGATCACTGAAGGTGTAAAATGACAGGTGTCTGGATGGACACTAACACATGGATCACTGAAGGTGTAGAATGACAGGTGTCTGGATGGACACTAACACATGGATCACTGAGGGTGTAGAATGACAGGTGTCTGGATGGACACTAACACATGGATCACTGAAGGTGTAGAATGACAGGTGTCTGGATGGACACTAACACATGGATCACTGAAGGTGTAGAATGACAGGTGTCTGGATGGACACTAACACATGGATCACTGAGGGTGTAGAATGACAGGTGTCTGGATGGACACTAACACATAGATCACTGAAGGTGTAGACTGACAGGTGTCTGGATGGACACTAACACATGGATCACTGAAGGTGTAGACTGACAGGTGTCTGGATGGACACTAACACATGGATCACTGAAGGTGTAGAATGACAGGTGTCTGGATGGACACTAACACATGGATCACTGAGGGTGTAGAATGACAGGTGTCTGGATGGACACTAACACATGGATCACTGAGGGTGTAGAATGACAGGTGTCTGGATGGACACTAACACATAGATCACTGAAGGTGTAGACTGACAGGTGTCTGGATGGACACTAACACATGGATCAAAACCATAACCTAGGTTTAAAGTGTTGTAAATATCAAATCATGACAGAGCTCACAACAGAGAATTTAAAACCACCTATTCTTACTTATATAAGTCTAGTATTGTTTTGAACACGGCCAAATTATTATAATTATTATTTTTATTATTATTATTTGTATTATTATTATTATTATTATTATTATTATTATTATTATTTATAGCAAAGCACTTAGCATGTGTTCCTACAGCGCCTGAGGTAATCTGGTTGTGTCCAAAACATTAGAGCAGCGGTGGGCAAACTACGGTCCCCGCCAAGGTTTTCATGCGCTGCGCCAAGATCAAGTCATATACTCACGTTATTTGGAGACAAAATGTTAGTAAATCCGAAAAAAATGTTACCACGCAACGCCAAATAATATTGTGGAACATTAACACGTTACCCGCAAATTTCTGAATGTGGCTCCTGCACTAAAAAGATTGCCCACCCCTGCATTAGAGGGAGGCCGCGAGCCTCTCCATCAACATATTTTAAGAAGTCGATGCGTTACACGAGAAGTCGGCCTCCGTTTCCTCTTCATTCGTATTCCTAGGTTTGTTGATGAGTGAAATTGGCAAGCAGGTCGTGGCTGGTTTCTTACCAGTAAGCAGGTCGTGGCTGGTTTGTTACCATCAAGCAGGTCGTGGCTGGTTTGTTATCAGCAAGCAGGTAGCGGCTGGTGGGCCACTAGCAAGCAGGTCATGACTGGTGGGCCACTAGCAAGCAGGTCATGACTGGTGGGTCACTAGAAGCAGGTCATGACTGGTGGGTCACTAGCAAGCAGGTCATGACTGTGGGTCACTAGCAAGCAGGTCATGACTGGTGGGTCACTAGCAAGCAGGTCATGACTGGTGGGTCACTAGCAAGCAGGTCATGACTGGAGGGCCACTAGCAAGCAGGTCATGACTGGTGGGTCACTAGAAGCAGGTCATGACTGGTGGGTCACTAGCAAGCAGGTCATGACTGTGGGTCACTAGCAAGCAGGTCATGACTGGTGGGTCACTAGCAAGCAAATCATGACTGGTGGGTCACTAGCAAGCAGGTCATGACTGGTGGGTCACTAGCAAGCAGGTCATGACTGTGGGCCACTAGCAAGCAGGTCATGACTGGTGGGTCACTAGCAAGCAGGTCATGACTGGTGGGTCACTAGCAAGCAGGTCATGACTGGCGGGTCACTAGCAAGCAGGTCATGACTGGTGGGTCACTAGCAAGCAGGTCATGACTGGTGGGTCACTAGCAAGCAGGTCATGATTGGTGAGTCACTAGCAAGCAGTCATGACTGGTGGGTCACTAGCAAGCAGGTCATGACTGGTGGGTCACTAGCAAGCAGGTCATGATTGGTGGGTCACTAGCAAGCAGGTCATGATTGGTGGGTCGCTGGCAAGCAGGTCATGGTTGGTGGGTCACTAGCAAGCAGGTCATGACTGGTGGGTCACTAGCAAGCAGGTCATGACTGGTGGGTCACTAGCAAGCAGGTCATGACTGGTGGGTCACTAGCAAGCAGGTCATGATTGGTGGGTCGCTGGCAAGCAGGTCTTGATTGGTGGGTCATTAGCAAGCAGGTCATGACTGGTGGGTCACTAGCAAGCAGGTCATGATTGGTGGGTCGCTGGCAAGCAGGTCATGATTGGTGGGTCACTAGCAAGCAGGTCATGATTGGTGGGTCGCTGGCAAGCAGGTCATGATTGGTGGGTCACTAGCAAGCAGGTCATAGCTGGTGGGTCACTAGCAAGCAGGTCATGACTGGTGGGTCACTAGCAAGCAGGTCATGACTGGTGGGTCACTAGCAAGCAGGTCATGACTGGTGGGTCACTAGCAAGCAGGTCATGACTGGTGGGTCACTAGCAAGCAGGTCATGACTGGTGGGTCACTAGCAAGCAGGTCATGACTGGCGGGTCACTAGCAAGCAGGTCATGACTGGTGGGTCACTAGCAAGCAGGTCATGACTGGTGGGTCACTAGCAAGCAGGTCATGATTGGTGAGTCACTAGCAAGCAGTCATGACTGGTGGGTCACTAGCAAGCAGGTCATGACTGGTGGGTCACTAGCAAGCAGGTCATGATTGGTGGGTCACTAGCAAGCAGGTCATGATTGGTGGGTCGCTGGCAAGCAGGTCATGGTTGGTGGGTCACTAGCAAGCAGGTCATGACTGGTGGGTCACTAGCAAGCAGGTCATGACTGGTGGGTCACTAGCAAGCAGGTCATGATTGGTGGGTCGCTGGCAAGCAGGTCTTGATTGGTGGGTCATTAGCAAGCAGGTCATGACTGGTGGGTCACTAGCAAGCAGGTCATGATTGGTGGGTCGCTGGCAAGCAGGTTATGACTGGTGGGTCACTAGCAAGCAAGTCATGATTGGTGGGTCGCTGGCAAGCAGGTCATGACTGGTGGGTCACTAGCAAGCAGGTCATGACTGGTGGGTCACTAGCAAGCAGGTCATGATTGGTGGGTCGCTGGCAAGCAGGTCATGATTGTGGGTCACTAGCAAGCAGGTCATGACTGATGGGTCACTAGCAAGCAGGTCATGATTGGTGGGTCACTAGCAAGCAGGTCATGATTGGTGGGTCACTAGCAAGCAGGTCATGATTGGTGGGTAGCTGGCAAGCAGGTCATGACTGGTGGGTCACTAGCAAGCAGGTCATGACTGGTGGGTCACAAGCAAGCAGGTCATGATTCGTGGGTCGCTGGCAAGCAGGTCATGATTCGTGGGTCGCTGGCAAGCAGGTCATGACTGGTGGGTCACTAGCAAGCAGGTCATGACTGGTGGGTCACTAGCAAGCAGGTCATGATTGGTGGGTCGCTGGCAAGCAGGTCATGATTGTGGGTCACTAGCAAGCAGGTCATGATTGGTGGGTCGCTGGCAAGCAGGTCATGACTGGTGGGTCACTAGCAAGCAGGTCATGACTGGTGGGTCACTAGCAAGCAGGTCATGATTGGTGGGTCGCTGGCAAGCAGGCTATGGTTAAACATTAAAATGGTATAAAATACCGACAGATTGTTAGGTAAGACACATATGCAACAGTTAGGTATCTTTATTTCGAAACGTTTCGCCTACACAGTAGGCTTCTTCAATCGAGTACAGAAAAGTTGATAGAAACTGAAGAGACTTGAAGACGATGTAATCAGTCCATCACCCTTAAAGTTTTGAGGTGGTCAGTCCCTCAGTCTGGAGAAGCGCATTGTTCCAGTCATATTGTTTCAGACTTTGGAACAATGCGCTTCTCCAGACTGAGGGACTGACCACCTCAAAACTTTAAGGGTGATGGACTGATTACATCGTCTTCAAGTCTCTTCAGCTTCTATCAACTTTTATGTACTCGACTGAAGAAGCCTACTGTGTAGGCGAAACGTTTCGAAATAAAGATACCTATCTGTTGCATACGTGTCTTACCTAACAGGCTGTGGTTAATTTGTCACTATCAGCAAATAAAGCTTAAAATAAATGGTAAAGAAAATAACAGTGTCACTGTAATGGAGTTCTTACTGTAATAACCACTTATAAGGGTCTGACACCTGGCTCCAGAGGTGCCAGCAGGACATACACATGTACAGTTGACACCAATGTAGCCTTCGTTCTGACAGGGGTCAACAGTGAGACCACATTTCTCTAGCCACTTTCCTGTGGAGAAAACAACCTTTCTAATTCGTGCATTTCCTTAAACATCTTCATCTTCATACACTACTCTGAAGCATTTTAATGTGAAGTTGCAGTGTTACGCATCAGTGGCAAGACTTTTACCCAATTAGAGCCACAAACACATTGGGACAAGTCTTTCAGTAACACATCAACACTCACCAACACAAAAGTTCCATGGCACATCAACACTCACCAATACAAAAGTTCCATCGCACATTAACACTTACCTACACAAGAGTTACATTAAGGCAACAGCACTTACTAACAGAACTGCTCCAACGAGAACACAGTAACATTCACCAACACAAGAACACAAGTGTTCCACAACAAACATAGCAACACTTACCTATATGAAAGTTCCAAAATAAAACAATCATATCAAGTATCACAAGTAGAAATCTACTACTGAATATCATTATCTTTCTACCATAGAAAAGTGATTATAAAATCCAGATTAACTTTTAGTCAACAGTAATACACGTATTACAACACAAAGGCACACAAACACTGAGTAAATACACACTCACATACCCAGGAACACAAAAGCAACACAGCCAGCACCATCCACGTCGAGTGGCAGCAAATCAATTTATGACAATAACATAAGCTGTTGGTGCAACACACAGGAAGTATGCAACAGAGAATACAGCCAATGCCTGCAATGGGTGAAGGAACGATATCATCGACCTATACACATGGATTTGTGTATGGGTCGTGGTATTGTCCAACTTGGGCCAGTCTCAAGGCCAAGGAGGAGATCCACCACTTGTTTGCCAAGGTAATTAATTCCCACATCATAGACATGATCGAGGAGCAGACTGAGAAAGTTGAAAAGGTTTGGCACTAAATACTCGTTGTCATTATATCTAATTCATTTGTCAAAAAATATTGCTTCGTTTAGGAAGTAGTAGACTTAGTTACATGTGTGTGGGGCTTAGTAGTTTAAATAGACAGAGATTTAACATTCGAGTTGTACATAGGTAATAGTAGGTAATAATAGGTAATAGTAGGTAATGACAGTAGGTAATAATAGGTAATAATAGGTAAAAGCAGGTAATAGTAGGTAGTAATAATAATAGGTAATAGTAGGTAATAATAGGACTTTACTTAGAAGGGAGACAGTGGTCATGCTTGTAGGAAGTTCTCTTGGTTATGAGGTACAAAATCATGATATTTTCTGCACCAAGATTCTATGGTGTTGCTGTATCAGACACGTATAATGTGATCAGAGGTAAATAATGCCAACAAGCTGATGAATGAGACATATGTGCAACACCTTGGTATTTTTAATGAGAGACGTCTCGCACAATCTAATACAGCTATGAGAAGGGGGATTTTTTCAGTGGATCCACTGCAAGAGCCGCGCGATGTAGGAGTAGATGTGGTTCACATGTGGACGGGGGCGGGTCTCACTACTTAGGTTAGACATATAAGGTGAGCTAGAGATTTAACAGTCGAGTAATACAGACGTCCTCTAGCTTCTTTGTGGATAATATTGAGGCTTAACCCGCAAGGAAGCTAAATCTTAAGAGAAGTTATCTCGGCCATGAAGAGAGTGTACTTAATTAATGTAGTAAGTCATGATTTTCCCATACAAAGATGCCACAGAAAAAATCTCCTTTCTATTATACAAAGTTCATGACTGACATAATTTCGTACAAGTTTCACCACAAGGTTCTTTATAGGAAACCATAAGATGTCTCTACAACTTGACTGCTCAGATCTATGGCCCACCTAATTTACTGTTATAATTCCACTAGTGGGCGCCATCCACAGGTGTTCCATCTCTTCCACTGGATCCACTGTCAAATATCTCTCACTACAAATACCTAGTATTGCATATGCGTTTTATTTATCAATTATGCTGGTGTCAAACGCAGGTTCAGTTAAGCTATACATTAACAAGAGCATAAACTATTCGGTAAAATCAGTATATTACACACACACACACACACACACACACACACACCACACACACACACACACACACACAAACACACCACACACACACACACACACACATACACACAACCCTGCCAAATGCAGTCATGAAGATTGGGGAAGGGCAAAGAAGACCGCAGACAGAGTATAGGCTAGGTGGACAACAGCTACAAACCTCACTCAAGAAGAAAGGATCTTAGAGTGACCATAACACCGAGCACATCTCCGGAAGCACACATCAACCAGATAACTGCTGCAGCATATGGGCGCCTGGCAAACTTGAGAATAGCGTTCCGACACCTTAGTAAGGAATCGTTCAAGACACTGTACACTGTGTACGTCAAGCCCATACTGGAGTATGCAGCACCAGTTTGGAACCCACACCAGGTCAAGCATGTCAAAAAATTAGAGAAAGTAAAAAGGTTTGCAACAAGGCTAGTTCCAGAGCTAAGGGGATTGTCCTACGAAAAAAGAATGAGGGAAATCGGACTGACGACACTGGAGGACAGGAGGGTCAGGGGAGACATTATAACAACATACAAAATACTGCGTGGAATAGACAAGGTGGATAGAGACAGGATGTTCCAGAGAGGGGACACAGAAACAAGGGGTCACAATTGGATGCTGAATGCTCAGATGAGTGGGAGGGGTTGGATTTGAGAGTGGGAGGGGTTGGACTTGAGTGGGAGGGGTTGGATTTGAGTGGGACTTGCACATCAGAGCTTATTTCTTGGGTAGCATAGAAAATTGGGTTGGTCAAATGTTTTGTTAGTGGGATGAATTGTAAAGGACCTGCCTAGTATGGGCCAACAGGCCTGCTGCAGTGTTCCTCCTTTCTTATGTTCTTATGTTCTTATGTTATTAGGAAGTACTTCTTCAGTCACAGAGCCGTCAGGAAGTGGAAAAGCCTAGCAAGTGATGTAGTAGAGGCAGGAGCCATACATAGCTTTAAGACGAGGTATGACAAAGCTCAGGAAGCAGAGAAAGAGAGAAAGAGGCGGGGCCAGGAGCTGAGTCTCGACCCCTGCAACCACAACTAGGTAAGTACAATTAGGTGAGTATATACACACACACACACACACACACCACACACACACACACACACACACACACACACACCACACACACACACATTTGGTTTCATAACAATACAGACACAAGAGTATAGGAAGATGCACAATATCTGCCCTACCTGTGCAGTTGTACATGCGGTTGGCCAGAAGTTTGTCACGGTGAGAGAGGCCAGTGCGCTGGCCAATGATAGTTTGGGCGAAAGGGTCGACAGTGCTGATGGTCAAATTCCCGTTCATTGAACGATACTGAAAACGGAAGGAAACAAGCTCGATCCTCCGTCTGCTGAGCGCCAGACAGATGCGCTTCCTATTTAGTTGGTTCTGCAGTCACTGAAATCACCTTCGTACGAAACATTATCACTGTCACAACCATCATTATCACTTATCAGCACCAGTGCAAAAATCATCATAAGCTTCATTATCATCAGCATCACCATATTCGCCACTATTATGAACACCATATCCACCCCTATCACCAGTGTCACCCTCATCACATCCCCTTCACCTTCATTATCACCTTAAACATTATAACCATCACCACCAACAACAATCAGGATCCCTTCACCAGCATCAAGGATTAAGACTAGTGATGTATAATACTAATTTGACCGGTGATGAATAAATATACAGGTAATAAACTAATCAGAAATATAGAATAAATACACAGAAATAAATGAAGGGATATGAGTTTGCAAGATTTCTCCTACAAACGTAGTCCCAGGAAAGTCTGTCTCTCCCAATACATTATGCATAACAGGAGAACTTTAGCATTTTGTATATTTGGTGGTGTACAACCTCCTGCAACACTTGCAGGAGGTTGTAAAGAGGCGGAGTCCAACCCTTAACTACTGATAGTGCATTGTACCAGTTAAGTAAATAATATATTTAATAGCAACAAATATTCCTTTAACTCGCCTTTTTTCTTACGTTGGGGCCTCAGAAGCAGTAGAGTGTTAGGGCTACGTCATCTGAGCTTCACATAAGCACATGTAATCACATGTTATTTACACGTGTACAGTGAGTATGTCCTACAACTGTTACCGTCAGCATCCTTATCATGCTCGTCTTCACCTCCTTCGTCGGTGCTACCATCGTCACTCTCATCAAACTTATTATCATTGTCAGTATCACTACCATTATCATCATTGCAAGTACTATAATGACTATAATGTACTATAATGACTATAATGACTTGACCTAAAACGCTTTCTTGATAGTTGTGACAGAACCCACAGGCATAACACCAGACACAAACATCTCTACGACATTCCCCGTGTCCGACTAAACCTTTACAAAAATTCAATGTATGTCAAAGGCCCTAAAATCTGGAATACCCTACCTGAGAACTCTAGAACTGCAGACACATTCATCACCTTCAAAACTACCATTAGAAAACATCTTATCTCCCAGATACACCCCGTCAACTAACTACACGAATACCACCTGGTGGTTCACACTTACACTCACTCACTCATTTGACCATAAACAGAAATATTAATCTCAATCTTAAAATAATGAATCCTGTGATACTCCAATACTGAAACTATGTACTGTGCCAAAACAAAAGCATTCACATTGCTAAACTCACAAACTAGTATTTAGTCACTTAGCCATAATACCAACTTACCTCATAATTTGTAATATTTTACAATTAAGAATAAAACTAAGTCTGCCCGAAATGCCTAGCCATGCTAAGCGTTCTAGTGGTACACTCTGTAATCACAATTTTACTACATGTAAACCACACAATAACCAAATTTCTGTAAACTCAGCATTGTAATCCTTATAGAGAATAAACTTTGAATTTGAATTTGAATATAATCTTAGTTAACATCACCGTCTCCTCTGCAAACAGTGTCAAAATATAATCATCACATCTATAAACATCACTGCTACCGTCTTATCACCACCATGGTCACCACTACTAATATCTTCAAAAATCACCACGACCATCATCGTCATCATCATCTTACCAGACAGCCATAGTGCATCACGGAAGAGTAGTCGTAGAGGACATCGTAGTCGTTGATCTGGGTCGTGTTGCGCTTGAGAAAGTTGAATGTATTGTTAGAGGCAATGTTCGAGAAAATTATTTTAACATAGTTGTCTCGATCGGGTCGTGATTGTTCATGGAAGAAGCCAATGGCGTGGCCAGTCTCGTGAACTACGGTGCCCAGCTGTCAGGAAAAAGATGTGGCACTCATGATCAAATTTGCATAATTTTTGTTTGGTTAATATAAACTAAGTAATGTGCAATATAAACAACAGTAAGAATTAAAGAACGTGTTTTCATAAGGAGAGTAGTTTTACAGCTAAACTCAGGGAAGAACAATTGATTACATCTCACAGAGAGCCAAGGAAAATAAAGTTTATTCCCTCTTTACTGATCAGCTAAGTTGAGAATATGCTGTACTCTCAGACATTGTTTCCAATATTCGCATTTTCACTTCATCACATTTATTTGAGGGTTCTGCTGGATTCTTATACCAGACTCCAACAAATATTTTCTATAACCTCGTTATGACTCTGATGCGGGAGGTACAGATCTGTGCTCGCCTCTTTGTCAGCGTTCAGTACAAAAAAAAAAAAAAAAAAAAAAGCAGCAGTAGAAATAAAAGAGGCATGAGAAATTAAAATCAGAGTGTTGACTCACACGACAGCCATTGTTTGAGAGAATGATAAAGGATAACAAAGAATTATAAGTTAAACTGATTAATGCTTCGTGGTTTTCTTTAATCTAAGTACGAGGGTAGGTGTACGAGGATGCTCCGGTGTTCAGGAGTGGGTGTAATTTAACGAACGTTGGGCATTATTGACCACTGTAATAAAATAATTTAACAACAACCTCGATTTGCAGCTTGAAATTGCTACTTATGGCAAATGCTTTCCTGTCAAAATTACCTTGTCACAGTTTCTGCCTATGGAGATATTTTGACCAATAATGCGTTGATATCCAACGTTAGACCAGCATCCAGAACCGTAATAATATCTGAGGTAAGGCTGATTGGTGTTGTTGCTAACTGGGGTAAACTTGATGCAGGTGTTGTCCATCCAGTGCTGCAGGCCAGCACGTACTGCCGCCGCATTAACTGAGTGCAGCAAATAAAAAACTGAAAAATGATTATTTGTTATTGTGACATTGGCATTCTAAACATCAACCTTCAAATAACCTGCAAACTGCAAAATTCTTATCTATCCTTCAGAGAACATGTACAATGCCTTATATTTTGGTCACTACCAAAACTCCAGAAATATTTGACATGTTCAACACTATCAACACTCTGGAACTTACAATTAATTTTATGCTGTATAGTCCTTGTGGCTTAGCGCTTCTTTTTTGATTATAATAATAATAATAACAATTAATTTTATACTAGAGGAGGAGAAGGACAACCAATTACCATTTCTCGACGTTCTCTTACTCACAGGTGACAACATACTTTTATACTTTGGGAAGAAACAGAAAGAAAGATTCTTTAGACATATTAAATAATTAATTAAAAAAATATCAGGGAATGTTATTCATAAATAAAAAATAATTGATTCTGTGATTTTCTCAAGAGTGAATTAAAACCTTGGCCACAGATAACAGTCTTTTACTAATTTGACTTTTTTTTAGAGGTAGATTTAAATAATCGAGCGATCCATACATGTTGAAAACATGTATGGATCGGTGGCCCGGTGGCTAAAGCTTCCGCTTCACACACGGAGGACCCGGGTTCGATTCCCGGCGGGTGGAAATATTTCGACACGTTTCCTTATACCTGTTGTCCTGTTCACCTAGCAGCAAATAGGTACTTGGGTGTTAGTCGACTGGTGTGGGTCGCATCCTGGGGGACAAGATTAAGGAACCCAATGGAAATAAGTTAGACAGTCCTTGATGACGCACTGACTTTCTTGGGTTTTCCTGGGTGGCTAACCCTCCGGGGTTAAAAATCCGAACGAAATCTTATCCTAACGCTGTGAAAATTTTCACTAAAACAGGTCAAAAATCCACACTTCTGGGTGAAAGTTGGCGTAGTTTCACTATAAACTTTAATGGCTTTCTTGTCTATTAGGAATCCAAAAAGGGGGCACCTGAATGTGGATGCCTGAATTTTTTCTTCTGATTATAACTTGAGAACATCTCGCCCAGTGAGCTTCAACTTTTCACTGTAACCATCGGCACGTGCAGGCGCCCACTGCTGAAGGTAATGTAGTCGATTCCTTACATTGGTTTCCTTGTAACAACTTGAGAAAGCCTCTTCCGGTCGGCTTGAATATTTTCACCAGAGGTGTCCACTGTACTTCATGTGGGTTGTTACTGGAGACTGCAGTGCTAATTGTCCATTTTATATTATAAAATGGGTAGAATTTTTGCCTGAAATAGCTTAGTACGGCTCATCCGAATATTTAAAAAATTTAAAAAGCTGATACAACCTGTGAAAAGAATGTCACTTTTTTGGGTTTAGGCATGCAGATATTAATATGTCAATTTACGTGATTACTTGAA
>NC_069418.1:2471901-2508005 GCF_026875155.1 Cherax quadricarinatus | reverse complement strand
ATATTAGTATTTAGTGTTTAATGCAAAAATAATCACAGTGAAAAATAGTGAAATTCCAAATGATTTCGTGATTTCTCAATCAAGGAGTGGTAAAAATAATAGGAGGTCAAATGTAACGTCATATTTCAACCTTGTAAGTCGTTTGTTGCCTAGTTATTTTCACTATTCCTTGATAATGTGAGAAATCACG
Source organism: Cherax quadricarinatus (assembly GCF_026875155.1). NCBI lineage: Eukaryota > Metazoa > Arthropoda > Malacostraca > Decapoda > Parastacidae > Cherax > Cherax quadricarinatus. The sequence goes on along the minus strand of NC_069418.1, from coordinate 2,507,815 downwards.
AAAACCTTGGAATTTCACTACTTTGTTCACTGAGTTTATTTTTGCATTCTGTGATTTCACCTTTTTATTGTGATATTATTGCAAGATATATTGATGTGCAACATTTGCAGCAGGATAGAGCTCTTCCTTCAAAAATTGCTTTTTACACTTGAAATTGGCCCGAGAAATATAAATCAAATCTCTGGTTATGGAAATGATTCGAGCCACAGAATATGGGAATTTCCTACTCACTTATGTACGTATGAGGAATATTTATGTCGAGCTTCCTCCACCATGCTACAGTCACTTTTTGAGAAATTATATTTATCACCTAATATTTACCACTAGTCATAAAAGATTTTACAAACTCATTGTGTCCTCTTTTATGTCGTCAGTCTTCACCATCTCAGGTTTTGCTCAGCGAGGCAAATTATACAAAAATTTATGGTGCAGTAAATTTATTTGCAGACTAAGGTCAGTTTTGAATTTAGTAATTACTATTTAAAAGTGGAGCCCAATATTTCATTGTAATCTTACAAATGTAATAATTTGGAATATCTTGAATTACACAATTTTTTAAATAATATAATAGGACCAAAAAATAATTGAAAGTTCAATAATCCACATTACATCCTTGAGTCATCCTCGTCCATCACAACCATCATCTTCCAGTAGTGAGCGCCCTCAGTGATCGATCACATGATAGTTAGGTTAGGCTAGGTAAGGTTCGTCAGGAAACAGGACAAATGTTTCCTGACGCGGGTCTTAGTCAGATGATGACCCGCCTTTGGAGCTTTTGGTCATCTGACATAGTGTACATAAAGCCCTGGACTGCCATTGTATGCTATTAATGCCATATTGCTAGTAGTAGTGACGGACTTTAATTCTGTGCCGCAGAACATGTAAGTGGATGAGGATGGATAGGTCTTCCCTGCCACTCATCAAGATGTAGTCCAGTATGCACTCAGGAGTTTAGTTAATAATCACGTACGAGTCTACACACAGGTATTTTGAAAGATTCCAAAGCAGTTTCGTGTCTCACTTGCATCCTGATATCGGTGTGAAGGAGACATTAGCCGAGAAACCAGTAAAATTGTTACTAGTAGTGAAGAAGAAAAGAATCATTGTGTTCTGGGACGACGTGAAGACTTGGCCGGATTTTATGTCAGTGTTGCAATACCTGTAACAGAGAGGATGTCTTAGGATAACGTTATTGTGAAGAAAATTTGCATACATCTTGTTAATGCATTCCCTTTGAAAGATGATTATTGCTTAGAGTTTAGCATAAAGTAAATACATGATACTGAGTAGGAGCACTGCTGTGTATGCATTGGAGAAACAGGAACAGAGTTAAACAATAGACTACGATAATACCTACAGAGGTTTTACAGTGAGCAGTTAAAAAGAACAGTCAAATGGGTTAGAGCAGTAATCTGCTGGGTTGAATAAATGATCGATTAAGACGAAGTAGTGGTCACTTGGGTTGAAGTAACAGTTGTTTTATTTATTCGGAAAAAGTCGACGCACGTTTGGGATGGGTGAAATGCTCTGGGTGGTAAGTGTATCATCGACTTTGAAGAAATACACAAGTAATCAACACTAAGGAGAGTGAAACTTACGACGACGTTTCCGTCTGACATGGAGTATTGATGAAACAGTTAACATGGAGTATTGATGAAACAGTTAACATGGAGTATTGATGAAACAGTTAACATGGAGTATTGATGAAACAGTTAACAAGGAGTATTGATGAAACAGTTAACATGGAGTATTGATGAAACAGTTAACATGGAGTATTGATGAAACAGTTAACATGGAGTATTGATGAAACAGTTAACATGGAGTATTGATGAAACAGTTAACATGGAGTATTGATGAAACAGTTAACATGGAGCATTGATGAAACAGTTAACATGGAGCACTGAAGAAACAGTTAACATGGAGTATTGTTGAAACAGTTAACGTGGAGCATTGAAGGAACAGTTAACATAGAGCACTGATGAAACAGTTAACATGGAGCACTGAAGAAACAGTTAACATGGAGCATTGTTGAAACAGTTAACATGGAACATTAATGAAACAGTTAACATGGAGCATTGAAGAAACAGTTAACATGGAACATTGATGAAAGAGTTAACATGGAACATTGATGAAACAGTTAACATGGAGTACTGAAGAAACAGTTAACATGGAACATTGATGAAACAGTTAACATGGAGTACTGAAGAAACAGTTAACATGGAACATTGATGAAACAGTTAACATGGAGTACTGAAGAAACAGTTAACATGGAACATTGAAGAAACAGTTAACATGGAACATTGATGAAACAGTTAACATGGAGCACTGATGAAACAGTTAACATGGAGCACTGAAGAAACAGTTAACATGGAACATTGTTGAAACAGTTAACATGTAGCATTGAAGAAACAGTTAACATGGAACATTGATGAAACAGTCAACATGGAGCACTGAAGAAACAGTTAACATAGAGGACTGATGAAACAGTTTAAAATGGAGCACTGAAGAAAGAGTTAATATGGAGCATTGTTGAAACAGTTAACATGGATCACTGAAGAAACTGTTAATATGGAGCAGTGAAGAAACAGTTAACATGGAGCATATATATATATATATATATATATATATATATATATATATATATATATATATATATATATATATATATACAACCATGGCCATGAACGCGTGTTATTTAATCTATAACAACACTGCGACTAGCTGGGGGATCGAACCAGTGTTGTTTCAGCCTCCCTCATGGTGAGCTAAAATTCACAACGCTTTAACCCACTGGACCATACAATCCTACAAAGGTCACACACCCAGCAGAGCTAGGTGTTGTACCGTGATCCGAGAACATATGATGGTGTGGGTGCCTCAGAGCTAATTTCATTCTACTCCCAGTTTGGTGTGCTAGCCTACACAAACAGTATATATAGTACTGTAAGCAGGAAAGAGTTGTATTTAATCATTAATAACACTGCGACTAGCTGGGGGATTGATCCCGTGTTGTTTTGGCCCGTCCATTGGGTTAGAGCGTTGTGATTTTTTGCTCACCATGAGGCGGGCTAAAACAACATGGATTCGATCCCCGGGCTAGTTGCAGAGCAGTTATTGATTAAATACCACTCGTTCATGGTTACAATACCATGTATACTGCTTGTGGAGGCTAGTACACCAAACTGGGAGTAGAATGAAATTAGCTCTGAGGCACCCACACCATCATATATCCTCGGATCACGGTACAACACCTAGTTCTTCTTGGTGCATCATCTTTGTAGGATTGTATGGTCCAGTGGGTTAGAGCATCGTGAATTTTCGTCCACCATGAATTGGGCTAAAACAACATGGGTTCGATTCCCTGGTTAGTCGCAGTGTTGATATATATATATATATATATATATATATATATATATTATATATATATATATAATATATAATATATATATATATATATATATATATATATATAAATGTAATTCTTCGATCAGTTGTAAATGCCAACTTATGATTATCATATATATAATATATATATATATATATATATATATATATATATATATATATATATATATATATATATAAAATATATATATATATATATATATATATATATATATATATATAATATGATAATCATAAGTTGGCATTTACAACTGATCGAAGAATTACATTTTTTTCACCTCTAATTCTTAACTCATGTGTTTATCTAGGGTACATATCCTTACTTACAAATTGCCATTGGTGAGACTGGTGGTCCTGATCTCCAGGAAGTCGACTTTGCAGCAAACACCGGTGTCGCAGCGATTTTCATAGCCGGACATTGAGAAGTTCTTGAAGGTGAGTTTAGGGATGTAGCATGTTGGAGCTTTGATCACATAAATGCATCTTGATTCTGTGGAACACGAGTGGGTAATGAACAGATAATACCTCCATTACCTGTGTTCATGTACATGTTTACATTCTCGTTATTTGAATATGTCATTATTAAATCCTTGGTTTTAAGAATTACATACACACACACACACACACACACACACTCACATACACACCTCTGCCACTGTCCTCTGCCACTCCTCTTCTTGCTCCGTCTCCTCCTCCTCCCCTCCCCCCTTTTTTCCCTCACTTCCTTTCCCTCTCTCTCCTTGTATCCCCTATCCTTTCCCCCATTTCTCTCCCCCTCTACGACTGTCCTCCTTCCTGCTCTCTAGCCCTCTTCCCCTCCCTATCTCCCTCTCCCTCTCCCTCCCTACAACAAACACCCCCCTCCACACGCACTCACACTCACTCCTGAAAATACATAAGCTCTTCTTTTTGTGGCGAAAAAAATATGGGTTACCAAAGAGCAGGACGAAGAACCAAGCATCAGGTGGATGAGCCTGGGAGGGAAGACTGGAAGGCAGAGCTCACAAACAAGGAGGGAGAGTGGGGAAGGAAACTAAAAGCTGGGCAAAAAAATTGGGGAAAAGGATAGCTGTAGACGCGGGAAAAGGGGATTTATAAACCATAGAAGCAAAAGGGCCTAAATCATGCTTAGAAGAGGAACAAAAATTCTGAAACAGCCTGAAAACCAAAGGCCCAAAAACCCCCAAAAACAGGAATTTCCCTATATCAGTAACAAAAAGGGGGAAACGGGGGAGAAAAGGAGCAAATACTGTATTTTAAAGGCCCTATCAGATCCCCTGGGGCCCATGAAAAACGAGGAGCACGCCCAAGAAGAAATGGGGGGGACAAAAACCCAACAAAGGGAGCTAAGTTTTATGTAAAATCTAGCAAAACAACTCATGGCCGGAAAAGCTGGGGGCGGGAAAGACAGACCACTGAAAAGGGTGGGGGGGGGAAATCAGCCGGGTGGAAGAGTTGAAGTAAGGAAAGCTTCAAGGGGAAGGGAAAACTAAATCACCTCAGGGGCGGGGAAAGGACATACAATGGAGAGGTCATTTTTGGTCTATGGGCTCCGGGAAGTTAAAGGGAAAACCATGAGCAAGAAAACAGGAGGAAAAAAAAGGATTGAAAGAAACAGAAAGAAATTGGAAGGAAGACATGACCCAGTTAAAAAATTTAAACGGAGAACTGGGTGGTTTGCAAGGGGAAAAAAACTCCCAGTAAAAATGATTATCAAGACAAAAATCAGTCGAAACAGGATAATCCGGAGAAAAGCACGATTTAAGAAACAAACTGAAGAAACCGGGAAAGTGTCCCTCGATCAAGACAGAACACAAATGAAAGGATTGATACTGAAAGAGAGGGTGAAAGAAAAAAGGGAAAGGAAACGAGAGGAAATGATGGGATAAGCAGGTAAACCCCACCCCAGGGGGGAAGAGCAAACACACCCCCCCCCAAAACACCCACAGAAGGAATCCAACCAAAACAACACCAGTGCACTGAACAATCAAAACCCAAAAAACACTGTCCCCTTTTGTCCCCCCCCCCACATCATAAACCCCCCCCCCAACATAAACCCCCCCATAGGCACTCTGCCCCCCCCCCCCTTAAACAGACCCCCCCCAACCACAACCCCCCCATAGGCCCCCCCAAAGGGCTCCCACCCCCCCAAACACACCCATTCTCCCCCAACCACAGCTTTTAGAGAAGAAGTTTAAAAAATTGGTATCCCAAACCCGAGGGGAATAACTAATAAATGTGGGAGTGGCTGAAAGAACCCAATGAAAACGCCCCAACATCATGGGTAGTCACAAAAAACAAAACTCATTGGAAAATAACAGACATAATCTTTTTCACCGGGATTTCAGATCCGAGGAAAGATAGAAGGGCAAGGGGGAGGGGGGGTTGCACTCTCATTAAAAACCGATAGGAATTTGATGAAATGGAAGGAATGGCAAGAAAAAACAAAGGGTTTAAAAATATTTTGAAAAATTTTTTTTGGGGGCCCAAAGGAAGTCATTGCAGTGATTAAAACCCAATAAAAGAACTGCAGGAGGCCAAAGAAGAATGTGAAGAGAGCAACAGAGCAATGATGGAAAACACTGGTTATAAATTTTTGGGACGGGGAAAACCGGACCCACAGGGGGGTCCTGAAACATGGAGGGGCAAAAAATTTGGGAAAGGGTACGGGAAAAACCCTTATGCTCAACATGTTAGGGAGAACTACCAGAGAGGGGAGGGAAGGATGAATCTGGGTTTTTCACCCTAAAGCAGCTCGGCCATTGAGGACATAAACATAAAAAAAGGGCATTTTGGAGCTAGTGATCTTTGGGGTTCTGACTTTAAATAAAATAGTAAAAGTTACGTAAAAGGGGGTAACAGGAGTAAAAAAAAAGGGCCCAAAACAAAAAAGGGGAAAGACTACACGGGTATGGGGAATTTCCTGCAGGAGGTTCAGTGGGAAAGAGAAAGGAAAAAAAATTTAGTAAACGAAAATGGACTAATAAAAACAAAAATGAAAAGAGGGAAAAGGGAAAGGTTTTTTCCCCAAATTGCAACAAAAAAGGGGAAGACCAGAAAGAACCCATGCTTTACCCGAAGGTGTGGGGGAAAAAAAACAAAGTGCATTAGAGAATATAGAAAGGGGCAGAAGGCAAAGGGACCCAGGAAAATAAAGAGTTTAGTCAAGAGCCAGAAACGAGAAATCCCACAGGAAAAGGCCAGGCCGGATTTCGCATGGGCAAACTAGGCATTTCCCTGGGGCCCCCTGCACTTTTGGGGGCCCCCCGGGGTCCAAGGGGTTAAAGGGGCTCCCCCAAGACTTCGCACAGGGTGCCAAGTGAAAAAAGGGGTCTCAACCAAAAAAGTTCAAGTTTTTGGAGAGTAAAATTTTTTTTTAAATTAATCAAAAAAAAAATAAATAATGAAAAAAAAAATAAAATAAAAATAAATAAACAACCCAATAGAGGGAAAACACTAAACACGCCTTTTTTTTACATCAGAACACCCGTTTTTTTTCCCTCTAATGGGTGAGTGGGGGAAATTTTCCCCCCCTTCCAATTTTCTTTTGAAAATTTACACGTTTTCTAGACTTTTTACTGTAAAAAATTTAACTGAAGTTTTGTTTTGATGACTTTGGTTTGTTTAGGGATAAAGGGTTTTTTTTTCCCCTCAAAATGTTAAGGGAGGAAACCTAAATGGGGTTTTCCCTTAAACCATTAAAGCCCAAAGGCCATAAAGACGCATTTTTGGAAAAAAAACTATAAAAAAAAAACCTAAAAACGCAAACTGCCCTTCTGTTTGTAGGTTTTAAAAGCACTTTTTTCCTGTCTTTAAGTCTTTATCTTTCAATAACAGATCTAAATTTAAAATTGATTTCCCTAAAACACTTCCGTCGCAAATGCTTAGTTTTCTTTTTGCGACGGAAGTGTTTTGAACATAAAAAAAATTTTACTACATATTTCCCCAAAAAACACAAAAGCCACATCAGAAAATCTTTTGGTTTGGGGTTAAAAACTGAAAATTGTCCCTGCATTTTTTAAATTCTCAGGGCCCTTATCAAATTGGTGGTGGGCCCCTAAAAAACCATGCAAAACTTTAATTTAAATTAGTTTATTTTAAAAAACGGTAAAAAAATACCTTTTGTGCATTGTTCTTGGACTCAGAAATGATTTCGGGTTTAAGAAAATTGGAGAAAAGGGAAGGATAAAATTAGTAAAATATTCGTAGCCCAAACCACAAACCTAATCAAATGGTAAAATTTTTCTGTATATGACTCCTTTCTGGAAAAGGTTTTTAAATTTTTTATATGCGCAGCCAGGGGAAAAAGGGGGCTAAAAGGGGCCAACCCCCCCCAATTGACGAAAAACAAAATTTTAATTAAAAAAAAAATAAAAATTTAAAATAAAAAAAATTTTGTATTGCATGTTTACAGACAGTGATGCACCCTCATTATGGCATCTCGTGAACGTGATTTTGGGACTTTTTTTTATGCAAAAGGGGGGTTCACAGAAAAGAAAGAAAAAAAATTTCAAGAAGAAAACAAAAAAAGAAAGATGTGGGAAAGCTGCAGAAAAACACAGACATATCCCACGAAAACATTTTTCTGATGTTACCCTTACATTTTAAAAATTCTGCAGATACGTAAATTCTTTACGGGGAAGGGCCCCACTCACAGGAGTTTTCCCATTTTAGCCAGTGTATTTGTGCACAAAAAAAGGCTTTTGGATTCTCATTTGGAAAATAAAACTGAAAAAGAAAAGCACTTTTTGGAGAAAAATTTTCTAGAAAGAGTTTTTTGCGGTTGTAAAATTCTTAGCTCTAAAGGCCCTTTGTTTCCGTGAAAAAAAAATGGGGTTTTTTTTTTGGGAAAAACCCAATGGCAATTTCCTAGGGATCATAGAACGTTTTGCACAATTCGATCCTTTTCCCCTTTGCAAACATGTGTCACGCCTTGGGGAATTTCAGGAAAAAAGGGAGGGATCTTACAAAGTCATCTAATTTTATACAATGAATTTATTGGGGGAAATGATGACTAAAAAGGGGCCCCAAAAACATCAAAAAGCCCGCTGTGAAAACTTCAAAATACTTTTCAATAAGTGTAATTTAAAACCCCAAAAAATTTTACAACAATCAATGGACAATTTGTTGTTCGTTTTGTCCCACTCCCTTTGGGAAGCCTGTGAGCCTTTTATAAAATTCATTCCTCTTTCACCGGGGGTGGGGGAAACCAAAATGAATGTAGTACTGAAACTCTCTTAACCCGATCTCTCTATTATGGATTGCCGTGGCCAGAGCTACGACAATGCAAATAACAAGTGGGGAAAAAATAAAAATTTTCAACCCGTATCAAGCAAATCAACCCCAAATTGGGTGAATATGTGCCCGCTCAGACGTTTCCCCTTGTTTGGGGCATGGCTGCGGAGTGGGTTTTGGGCCCCTGGGAGTTTTTATTTTTGGCCCTTTTCAACACTCTTTTTAATTTTTTTCCCCTGCTTCAACGCACGGTGGAGTATTTCTCAAGCAACCATTTCATGGAGAAGCATCAAATCATTAAACAACAACAAGGGGGCAGCGTAGCATGATGGGAACCCCATGCTTTGAAAGACAGCTTTTTCTAAAATACGTTTTGCTTTGATCCCAAAAAGCAAGGATTAAACCAGACAGCAAAACAAAAGCGAAGCAGCCAGCTTAGCATCAAAAAATTTGGGAAAATTTTTAATTGGGCCGTCTCTGTTTCTTTGGGAAATGTATATTGGAACCCGGGTTTAAAAGCCACTAAAAAGACCTTCAAAAAAATTTTAAATTTAAATGGTTTCTTGTGCTAACCTCATTTCATGCTTTGTGGAATTTGTAAGCTCACTAGCAATGATTTAAGCTTTTTTAAATATTTGAAGAGAAAGCTAAACTGCTGGGAAAGACACAAATTTACCGGGCGACATCAGCGGTTTAAGGAAAAGGAAACCACAATTTTGAAGAGCCAGACAATGAAATTGTGTTGCAAACCCAAGGGCAGAAATTAAGACAGCAAAATACTTCGTCATTCTGGATTCACTGATTACAGAATTGGGGAAAAGAAAAGAAATCTACCAGAACCAATGACAAGGGTTTTGGTTTCCCGTTCAAAAATTTCTACAAGCCAGATGCAGAAATTTAAGAACTGCATTAAAGGGTGCAACAACCCTTTCAGCAGATGTTCAGGACACATTTGTTTGAAGAAAAAGTTTTATTTTTTCTGGGGAAAGAAATGAGATTAAAAACTCCCCCTGAAAAATGTGCGCCCCACGCTTTTTAAACTTTTTAAAAAATGCCCGGTATCTCAAAACCTTCCCTAAGTTTACATAGTTTTTTTGCCTTTACCTAACAAATTCCAGCTACTAACTGTGAAGGAAACGTTTTATTTTTTTGTTTTTTAAAAGAGTGAAAAACCAGCTCCGAAAAAAGTGGGAAAAACCCGCTCCGTTCAACAATGAGCCCCAAAACAAATTGTGTAACCTAGGGGGGGGGGGCCTTGGGTTTACCACTAAGTCTGAAACTAACAAGAAATAAATTTATTTTCAGAAATAAATTTTTGATTTTGCCAAAATGAAATCCGAAAAAAAGTTTTTTTTAAGAAGTTCCTGTGAAAATAAACAAATTTTTTTACTTTCTAGAGTTTATATATTTTTAATTTGTCTATGCATTTATGCAATGAAAAAACAATAATGGTCAATGATTTTTTAAAGGGAAAAATATGCGTAGTGGTTATGCCCGGAAAATAAATAGGTACATGATTCACTACTTTAATAGCCTAAACTAGTAATACTACGCTGTCTTGAGTTTTTTCTCTTTAAAATGCATTATTTTAAAAAGAATTTGTTAAATGGCTGTTTGGGAAATGGGTTTTTTTTGTCCCTTTATGTACTTTCCCCCATTAAATTTAATCTAAAAAAGCCCCCGAAAAGTATTTTTAAATTTGACCTTAAACAGGCCACAAAGACCCCCCCCCCCCACCCCCCAAGCAGGAAGGGGTCGCTTCGCCCAAACCCTAACTCCAAAAGGGGGCCCCCCCAATCAAATAGCCAAAGGGCCCCAAAACTTTTTAATCCGGCCCTGGGTAAAGGCAACAACTTCATAGCACCCAAAAATCAAATCTACCGAAAACTGCTTTACAGCCACATCAAAGGAAGACAACAGTCAAGGAAACCCGGGAATCGGCTGAGGAAAGAAGGTGGGGAACCACAAAAATGATCAAGAAGGGAGTTTAGGAGCTCAACCCCGAGATTTAAAAAAGTATTTTCAGTGGGGACAGAAAGGACTCCCCAGAAGACAGAACAAAGGGGGACCCCCAATAACGGATGTATCAACATGTGTTAATGAAAACACACAACGAGAAAGTGAAGAAGCTTTCTTGGGGAACCCCCCTTTAAACCTCAAAAAGGGATGGGAAAAAGACAACCCCTCTCCCTGGGCCTTAGAGAAGGGGGAGAGATGGGTGTTGGGGTCACTAACCATAATTTAAAAAACATCCCCCTTTAAAAATGGACAATTTCCGAGATATGGAAAAAAAGGCAAATGTAGTCCCCATTTTAAAAAAAGGAGACAGAAACGAAGCCCTAAACTGTAGACCTGTTTTTCCCGATTGTATAGTATGCAAAGTCATGAAGAAATGGAAGCACCTGGAATAAAACAAGATTATAAACGACCAAACCCCACGGATTTATGGAAGGCAAATCCGTTTTTCACAAACCTACTGGATTTTTAAGACAAAGTAACAGATGTAAGAACAAAAAAGGAGGGAAAGGTGGGTTACTGGGATTTTTTTTGGGGCTTTCAAGAAAGGGGGCCCTTTAACACAGTTTCCCCACAAAGAATTAAACGCAGAAGCTAAGGATTAAAAAAAAAAAAGCCCCGGAAAAGGGGACTTGGGAATGGGATCTGATAATACCTGACAGGGAGGCAACAACGAGTCAAGTAAAGTGGTTTAAAGGTTTTCACAGTGGGCGCCTGTGGGCTAACGGGGGCCCCCCAGAGGGCCCTCCCCCGGGCCAGTTCTATTTTTTGGTTTCATGGAATGACATGACAGAAGGGGGAAAACCAGAAGTTTTCCCCCTTTTTGGGAGATGATTTAAGTTAATGAGAAGAATTTAAAAAAGAAAGAGGAAACCCGGGCCCGGACTACCCAAAAAGACCTGGGCAGGGGTGGGCACGTGGTTTTCCCCAACTGGCTTTTCCATTTTCCCCCCCAAAAGCAAGGTCATGAAGATCGGGGAAAAGGGGAAAGAAGACCGAAACAGAGTATAGGCTAGGTTTTACAAAAACTGCAAACCTCACTCAAGGAAAAAAGATCTTGGGGGGGGTAAATACCGAAACACGTCTCCGGGGAAGGCCACATCAAACCCGAAAACTGCTGCAGCATATGGGGGCCCGGAGAATCGAAAAACAGCGTTCGATACCTCAATAAGGAATCGTTCAAAGACACTGTACACCCGTGTACTCAGGCCCAGCTAGAGTATGCAGCACTAATTTGAAACTCACACCTGGTCAAGCCGTCAAAAATTTGAGAAAGTGCAAGGTTTGCAACAAGGCTAGTTCCAGAGCAAAGGGATTATGTCCTACGTAGAAAGATTAAGGAAATGGGCCTGACGACACGGAGAACGGGAGAGTTAGGAGAGATAAGATAAGATTTCGTTCGGATTTTTAACACCCGGGGGGTTAGCCACCCAGGATAACCCAAGAAAGACAGTGCGTCATCGGGGACTGTCTAACTTATTTCCTTTGGGGGTCCTTAATCTTGTCCCCCAGGATGCGACCCACACCAGTCGACTAACACCCAGGTACCTATTGCTGCTAGGTGAGAGACACGATAACGACATACAAAATACTGCGAGGAATAGATAAGTTGAACAAGATATAAATGTTCCAAGATGGGACCAGAAGCAAGGGGTCTAAATTTGGGAAACTGAAGACTTAGATGATCAAAGGGATGTTAGGAAGTATTTCCTTAGTTATAGTGTTGTCAGGAAGTAGAATGGTTTGGAGAGTAATGTAGTGGGGGCAGGAACCATACATAGTTTTAAGACGAGGTATGATAAAGCTCATGGAGCAGGGGAGCGGGGAAACCCTAGTAGCAGTCAGTAAAGAGGCGGGCCAGGAGCTGAGTCTCGACCCCTGCAATCACAAACAGGTAAGTACAAATAGGTGAGTACACACACATTAATCACCCTCTACACGTAAACACACCTCCATAAACACAAATCCACATTCACACTTACACACACCTCTTCATAAACCTACATATGCTTGATAATATAAATAAAAATCACATTACTTGCTGGTATTTCTTGGGGAAAGTTTGGGGAGGTGATGACGCCCGCCGGGTGATTCTTGCCGTCATTGATAAAAAGTTGACCTGTTACAAAATAAATCGGGTTTTAAAGCTAAAATCAATGCGAGGTATTCAATGTATTTGTTAAAATAGTTACTGGTTGTTACTAAAAAGCTATTAGTTAATCATTGTCATTTTATAGTGGGTGACTTAATGCTAGTTGCCAGTGATCCAGTAGTTTCTTATTCAGTATAAGTTACTTAAGGTTGGTTACACATGTTTATTCACATGTGCTTTAAACACTCCGAATCGTTTAAAATGGGGAAATAAAATAACGTTTTAGTGCCAAAATTTTATTTTTTAATTTGTACGTTTTTGTAAGAAATCAATATTCTATAAAACCCCAGAGATTAAGTATTTTTGAATCTAAACATAATTATGGGTAACAGTGATACATTTCTCATAGACATGCAGTAAATACTCTGAAATACCTTAATCCAAAGTATCGAGAAAATCCTTTCAAAAACATTGTGAATGCAAAGGTGTAGAAGACAGGTGTCTGGATGGACACTAACACATAATCACTGAAGGTGTAAGACTGACGGGTGTCGGGATGGACACTAACACAGGGATCACTGAGGGTGTAGAATGACATGGTCTAGGATGGACACAACACATGGATCACTGGGGGTTGTAAATACAGGTGTCTGGATGGACACTAACACATGGATCACTGAGGGTGTAGAATGACAGGTGTCTGGATGGACACTAACACATAGATCACTGAGGGTGTAGAATGACAGGTGTCTGGATGGACACTAACACATGGATCACTGAGGTGTAGAAGACAGGTGTCGGGATGGACACTAACACAGGGACCACGGGGGTGTAAATGACAGGTGTCTGATGGACACTAACACATGGATCACTGAGGGTGTAGAATGACAGGTGTCTGGATGGACCTAACACATGGATACATGAAGGTGTAGAATGACAGGTGTCTGGATGGACACTAACACATGGATCACTGAGGTGGAGAATGACAGGTGTCTGGATGGACACTAAAAACATGGATCACTGAGGGGTAGAATGACAGGTGTCTGGATGGACACTAACACATGGATCACTGAGGGTGTAAAAATGACAGGTGTCTGCATGGACACAAACCCACATGGATCAGTGAAGGTGTAAAAAATGACAGGTGTCGGGATGGACACAACACATGGATCACTGAGGGTGTAGAATGACAGGTGTCTGGATGGACACTAACACATGATCACTGAAGGTGTAGACTGACAGGGTCTGGATGGACACTAACACATGGATCACTGGGTGTAGAATGACAGTGTCTGGATGGACACTAACACTTTGGATCAAAACCATAACCTAGGTTTAAATTTGTTGTAAATATCAAATCATGACAAGCTCACAACAGAGAATTTAAAACCACCTATTCTTACTTATATAAGTCTAGTATTGTTTTGAACACGGCCAAATTATTATAATTATTATTATTATTATTATTATTATTGTTATTATTATTATTATTATTATTTATAGCAAAGCACTTGGCATGTATGTTCCTACAGCGCCTTAGGGAATCTGGTTGTGTCCAAGACATTAGAGCAGCGGTGGGCAAACTACGGGCCCCGCCAAGGTTTTCATGCGCTGCGCCAAGATCAAGTCATATACTCCGTAATTTGAGACAAAATGTTAGTAAATTTCCAAAAAAATGTTACCACGCAACGCCAAATAATATTTTGTGGAACATTAACACGTTACCCCCCAAATTTCTGAATGTGGCTCCTGCACTAAAAAGTTTGCCCACCCCTGCATTAGACGGAGGCCGCGAGCCTCTCCATCAACATATTTTAAAAAGTCGATGCGTTACACGAGAAGTCGGCCTCTGTTTGCTCTTTATTCGTATTCCTAGGTTTGTTGATGAGTGAAATTGGCAAGCAGGTCGTGGCTGGTTTCTTACCAGCAAATAGGTCGTGGCTGGTTTGTTACCAACAAGCAGGTCGTGGCTGGTTTGTTACCAGCAAGCAGGTCGTGGCTGGTTTGTTACCAGCAAGCAAGTCGTGGCTGGTTTGTTACCAGCAAGCAGGTCGTGGCTGGTTTGTTACCAGCAAGCAGGTCGTGGCTGGTTTGTTACCAGCAAGCAGGTCGTGGCTGGTTTGTTACCAGCAAGCAGGTAGCGGCTGGTGGGTCACTAGCAAGCAGGTCATGACTGGTGGGTCACTAGCAAGCAGGTCATGATTGGTGGGTCACTAGCAAGCAGGTCATGATTGGTGGGTCGCTGGCAAGCAAGTCATGATTGGTGGGTCGCTAGCAAACAGGTCATGACTGGTGGGTCACTAGCAAAATAGGTCATGACTGGTGGGTCACTAGCAAGCAGGTCATGGACTGGTGGGTCCCTAGCAATCAGGTCATGACCTTTGGGGGGGTCACTAGCAAGCAACTCATGACGTTGGGTCACTAAACAAGCAGGTCATGACTGGTGGGGTCACTAGCAAGCAGGTCATGACTGGGGGGTCCACTAGCAAGCAGTCCCTGACTGGGGGTCACTAGCAAGCAGGTTTATGACTGGTGGGTCACTAGCAAGCAGGTCATACTGGTGGCACTAGCAAGCAAGGTCATGACTGGTTGCGTCACTACAAGCAGGTCATGACTGGTGGGTCACTAGCAAGCAGGTCATGACTGGTGGGACACTAGCAAGCAGGTCATGACTGGTGGGACACTAGCAAGCAGGTCATGACTGGTGGGACACTAGCAAGCAGGTCATGACTGGAGGGACATAGCAAGCAGGTCATGACTGGTGGGTCACTAGCAAGCAGGGCCCTGACTGTGGTCACTACAAGCAGTTCATACTGGTGGGTCACTAGCAAGCAGGCATGACTGGTGGGACACTAGCAAGCAGGTCATGACTGGTGGGACACTAGCAAGCAGGTCATGACTGGTGGGACACTAGCAAGCAGGTCATGACTGGTGGGTCACTAGCAAGCAGGTCATGACTGGTGGGACACTAGCAAGCAGGTCATGACTGGTGGGACACTAGCAAAGCAGGTCCATGATGGTGGGACACTTAGCATGCAAAGGTCATGATGGTGGGACACTAGCATACAGGTCAGGAATTGGTGGGTCACTAGCAAGGCAGGTCATGGACTGGTGGGACACTAGAAGGAGGTCATGACTGGTGGGACACGAGGCAAGCAGGGTCATGACTGGTGGGTTACTTACAAGGCAAGTTCATGATGGTGGGTCATAGCAAGCAGGTCTGACTGGTTGGGACACTGGCAAGCAGGTTCCAGATCGTGGGACCTATAGCAGAGGTCATTGGATAGGTGGGACACTAGCACCGCAGGTTCATGGGAGGGTGGGACACTAGGGCAAGAGGTCATGACTGGTGGGTCACTAGCAAGCAAGTCCTGACTGGTGGGTCCATAGCAAGCAAGGTCAAGATGGTGGGACCATAGCAAGCAGGTCATCGACTGGTGGGACTCTAGCCAGCAGGACATGAAACTGGTGGGGTCACTAGCAAGCAGGTTCAGGGCAGTGCGGTCACTAGCATGCAGGTCAAGGACTGGTTAGGGACACTAGCAAGCATGTCATGACTTGTGGGTCACTAGCAAGCGGTCATGATGGTGGGACTCTCGCAAGAGAGGTCATGATGGTGGGGGACACTAGCAAAAGCAGGTCATGACTGGTGGGGGACATTGCAAGCAGGTCCTGACTGGTGGGGTCACTAGCAGGCAGGTCTGGACTGGTGGGAACTAGCATGCGGGTCATGACTGGTGGGTCACTAGCAAGAGGTCATGGACTGGTTGGGGACACTAGAAGCAGGTCATGGGACTGGTGGGGCCACTAGCAAGCAGGTAATGACTGGGGGTGACTAGGCAAGCAGGTCATGACCTGGGTGGGGGGGGACACAGCAAGCAGGTCATGACAGGTGGGGGACACTAGCATGCAGGTCATGGGATTGGTGGGGACACTAGCTACAGGTTCATGACTGGTGGGTCACTAAGCAAGCATGGTCATGACTGGTGGGGACTCTCGCAAGCAGGTCAAGACTGGTGGGGGACACTAGAAAGCAGGTCATGACTGGGTGGGTTTAAACATGGCAAGGTCATTGACTGGTGGGACACTAGCAAGCAGGTCTGACTGGTGGGACACTGGAAAGCAGGTCATGTACTAGTGGTACACTAGCAAAGCAGGTCAGGACTGGGTGGGGACATAGCAAGCAGGGTCATGACTGGTGGGGAAACTAGGCAAGCAGGTCATGGGATGGTGGGTCACTAGCAAGAGGTCATGACTGGTGGGTCACTAGCAGGGACAGACTGGTGGACCACTAGCAACCAGGTCATGACTTGCGGGACACTCGCAAGGCAGGGTCAGACTGGGTGGGTCACTAGCAATTCAGGTCATGACTGGTGGGACACTAGCAAGCAGGTCATGATGGTGGGACATAGGAAAGCAGGTCATGATGGTGGGGTCCAATAGCAAGCAGGTCATGGACTGGTGGGTCACTCGCAAGCTGGTCATGTGGTGGGAACACTAGGCAAAGCCAGGTCATGGATGGTGGGTCACTAGCAAGCAGGTCATGACTGGTGGGACATAGCAAGCAGGGTCATGACTGGTGGGTTCCATAACAAGAGGTCATGACTGGTGGGTACAAACAAGCAGGTCATGACTGGGTGGGTCACTAACAAGCAGGTTCAAGACTGGTGGGTCACTAACAAGCAGGTCAATGACTGGTGGGTCATAAACAAGCAGGCATGGCTGAGGGGTCACTAAACATAGCAGGCTGTGTTAAATTTGTCACTTCTGCAAATAAAGCTTAAAATTAATGGTTTAAAGAAAATAACAGTAGTCACTGTAATGGAGTTCTTACTGTACTAACCACTTTAAAAACGGTTTCTTTGACAACCTCGCTTCCGAGGTTTCAGCAGGGGGGGACATACACATGTACATTTGACACCAATGAGCTTCGTTCTGACAGGGGTCAACAGGAGACCACATTTCGCCTAGCCACTTTCCTGCTGAGAAAACAATTTCTAATTCGTGCATTTCCTTAAACATTCTTCATCTTCATACACTACTCTGAGCATTTTAATGTGAAGTTGCTGTGTTAACGCATCAGTGGCAAGGACTTTTACCAATTAGAGCACAACACACCTTGGGACCAAATCTTTCAGTAACACATCAAAAAAAACAACTCACCAAACACAAAAAGTTTCCATGGCACACTATCAACCACTCACCAATACAAAAGTCCATTCGCACATTCACACTAACCTACCCCAAGAGTTAACATAAGGCAACAGCATTACTAACACAAAAACTGCTCCAACGAGAACACAGTAACATTTCACCAACACAAGAACACAAGGTGTTTCCACAACAAACAATAGCAACACTTTACCTATATGAAGGTCCAAAATAAAACAATCATAATAGTATCACAAGTAGAAATTCTACTACTGAATATCATTATTCTTTCTACCATAGAAAGTGATTCATAAAAATCCAGATTTAACTTTTAGTCAACAGTAACACCGTATTACAACACAAAAGCAACATACAAAACACTGAGTAATACACATCACATACCCAGGAACACAAAAGCACACCCAGCCAGCTCCCCTGCACGTCGAGTGGCAGCAAATCAATTTATGACAATAACAATAAGTGATGGTGCAACACACAGGAAGTATGCAACAGGAATACAGCCTAATGCTGCCTTGGGTGAAGGTACGCTATCATCGACCTATACACATGGATTTGTGTATGGGTCGTGGTATTGTCCAACTTGGGCCAGTCTCAAGACCAAGGAGGAGATCCACCACTTGTTTGCCAAGGTAATTAATTCCCACATCATAGACATGATCGAGGAGCAGACTGAGAAAGTTGAAAAGGTTTGGCACTAAATACTCGTTGTCATTATATCTAATTCATTTGTCAAAAAATATTGCTTCGTTTAGGAAGTAGTAGACTAAGTTACATGTGTGTGGGGCTTAGTAGTTTAAATAGACAGAGATTTAACATTCGAGTTGTACATAGGTAATAGTAGGTAATAATAGGTAATAGTAGGTAATGACAGTAGGTAATAATAGGTAAAAGCAGGTAATAGTAGGTAATAATAATAGGTAATAGTAGGTAATAATAGGACTTTACTTAAAAGGGAGACAGTGGTCATGCTTGTAGGAAGTTCTCTTGGTTATTAGGTACAAAGTCATGATATTTTCTGCACCAAGATTCTATGGTGTTGCTGTATCAGACACGTATAATGTGATCAGAGGTAAATAATGCCAACAAGCTGATGAATGAGACATATGTGCAACACCTTGGTATTTTTAATGAGAGACGTCTCGCACAATCTAATACAGCTATGAGAAGGGGGATTTTTTCAGTGGATCCACTGCAAGAGCCGCGCGATGTAGGAGTAGATGTGGTTCACATGTGGACTGGGGCGAGTCTCACTACTTAGGTTAGACATATAAGGAGAGCTAGAGATTTAACAGTCGAGTAATACAGACGTCCTCTAGCTTCTTTGTGGATAATATTGAGGCTTAACCCGCAAGGAAGCTAAATCTTAAGAGAAGTTATCTCGGCCATGAAGAGAGTGTACTTAATTAATGTAGTAAGTCATGATTTTCCCATACAAAGATGCCACAGAAAAAATCTCCTTTCTATTATACAAAGTTCATGACTGACATAATTTCGTACAAGTTTCACCACAAGGTTCTTTATAGGAAACCATAAGATGTCTCTACAACTTGACTGCTCAGATCTATGGCCCACCTAATTTACTGTTATAATTCCACTAGTGGGCGCCATCCACAGGTGTTCCACTCTTCCACTGGATCCACTGTCAAATATCTCTCACTACAAATACCTAGTATTGCATATGCGTTTTATTTATCAATTATGCGGTGTCAAACGCAGGTTCAGTTAAGCTATACATTAACAAGAGCATAAACTATTCGGTAAAATCAGTATATTACACACACACCACACACACACACACACACAACACACACACACACACACACACACACACACACACACACAACCCTGCCAAATGCAGTCATGAAGATTGGGGAAGGGCAAAGAAGACCGCAGACAGAGTATAGGCTAGGTGGACAAAAGCTACAAACCTCACTCAAGAAGAAAGGATCTTAGAGTGACCAATAACACCGAGCACATCTCCGGAAGCACACATCAACCAGATAACTGCTGCAGCATATGGGCGCCTGGCAAACTTGAGAATAGCGTTCCGACACCTTAGTAAGGAATCGTTCAAGACACTGTACACTGTGTACGTCAAGCCCATACTGGAGTAATGCAGCACCAGTTTGGAACCCACACCAGGTCAAGCATGTCAAAAAATTAGAGAAAGTAAAAAGGTTTGCAACAAGGCTAGTTCCAGAGCTAAGGGGATTGTCTACGAAAAAAGAATGAGGGAAATCGGACTGACGACACTGGAGGACAGGAGGTCAGGGGAGACATTATAACAACATACAAAATACTGCGTGGAATAGACAAGGTGGATAGAGACAGGTTGTTCCAGAGAGGGGACACAGAAACAAGGGGTCACAATTGGATGCTGAATGCTCAGATGAGTGGGAGGGGTTGGATTTGAGAGTGGGAGGGGTTGGACTTGAGTGGGAGGGGTTGGATTTGAGTGGGACTTGCACATCAGAGCTTATTTCTTGGGTAGCATAGAAAATTGGGTTGGTCAAATGTTTTGTTAGTGGGATGAATTGTAAAGGACCTGCCTAGTATGGGCCAACAGGCCTGCTGCAGTGTTCCTCCTTTCTTATGTTCTTATGTTATTAGGAAGTACTTCTTCAGTCACAGAGCCGTCAGGAAGTGGAAAAGCCTAGCAAGTGATGTAGTAGAGGCAGGAGCCATACATAGCTTTAAGACGAGGTATGACAAAGCTCAGGAAGCAGAGAAAGAGAGAGAGGACCTAGTAGCGATCAGTGAAGAGGCGGGGCCAGGAGCTGAGTCTCGACCCCTGCAACCACAACTAGGTGAGTACAATTAGGTGAGTATACACACACACACACACACACACACACACATTTGGTTTCATAACAATACAGACACAAGAGTATAGGAAGAAGCACAATATCTGCCCTACCTGTGCAGTTGTACATGCGGTTGGCCAGAAGTTTGTCACGGTGAGAGAGGCCAGTGCGCTGGCCAATGATAGTTTGGGCGAAAGGGTCGACAGTGCTGATGGTCAAATTCCCGTTCATTGAACGATACTGAAAACGGAAGGAAACAAGCTCGATCCTCCGTCTGCTGAGCGCCAGACAGATGCGCTTCCTATTTAGTTGGTTCTGCAGTCACTGAAATCACCTTCGTACGAAACATTATCACTGTCACAACCATCATTATCACTTACCAGCACCAGTGCAAAAATCATCATAAAGCTTCATTATCATCAGCATCACCATATTCGCCACTATATGAACACCATATCCACCCCTATCACCAGTGTCACCCTCATCACATCCCCTTCACCTTCATTATCACCTTAAACATTATAACCATCACCACCAACAACAATCAGGATCCTTCACCAGCATCAAGGATTAAGACTAGTGATGTATAATACTAATCTGACCGGTGACGAATAAATATACAGGTAATAAACTAATCAGAAATATAGAATAAATACACAGAAATAAATGAAGGATATGAGTTTGCAAGATTTCTCCTACAAACGTAGTCCCAGGAAAGTCTGTCTCTCCCAATACATTATGCATAACAGGAGAACTTTAACATTTTGTATATTTGGTGGTGTACAACCTCCTGCAACACTTGCAGGAGGTTGTAAAGAGGCGGAGTCCAACCTTAACTAGTGATAGTGTCATTGTACCAGTTAAGTAAATAATATATTTAATAGCAACAAATATTCCTTTAACTCGCCTTTTTTCTTACGTTGGGGCCTCAGAAGCAGTAGAGTGTTAGGGCTACGTCATCTGAGCTTCACATAAGCACATGTAATCACATGTTATTTACACGTGTACAATGAGTATGTCCTACAACTGTTACCGTCAGCATCCTTATCATGCTCGTCTTCACCTCCTTCGTCGGTGCTACCATCGTCACTCTCATCAAACTTATTATCATTGTCAGTATCACTACCATTATCATCATTGCAAGTACTATAATGACTATAATCTTAGTTAACACCGTCTCCTCTGCCAACAGTGTCAAAATATAATCATCACATCTATAAACATCACTGCTACTGTCTTATCACCACCATGGGCACCACTACTAATATCTTCAAAAATCACCACGACCATCATCGTCATCATCATCTTACCAGACAGCCATAGTGCATCACGGAAGAGTAGTCGTAGAGGACATCGTAGTCGTTGATCTGGGTCGTGTTGCGCTTGAGAAAGTTGAATGTATTGTTAGAGGCAATGTTCGAGAAAATTATTTTAACATAGTTGTCTCGATCGGGTCGTGATTGTTCATGGAAGAAGCCAATGGCGTGGCCAGTCTCGTGAACTACGGTGCCCAGCTGTCAGGAAAAAGATGTGGCACTCATGATCAAATTTGCATAATTTTTGTTTGGTTAATATAAACTAAGTAATGTGCAATATAAACAACAGTAAGAATTAACGAACGTGTTTTCATAAGGATAGTAGTTTTACAGCTAAACTCAGGGAAGAACAATTGATTACATCTCACAGAGAGCCAAGGAAAATAAAGTTTATTCCCTCTTTACTGATCAGCTAAGTTGAGAATATGCTGTACTCTCAGACATTGTTTCCAATATTCGCATCTTCACTTCATCACTTTTATTTGAGGGTTCTGCTGGATTCTTATACCAGACTCTAACAAATATTTTTTATAACCTCGTTATGACTCTGATGCGGGAGGTAAAGATCTGTGCTCGCCTCTTTGTCAGCGCTCAGTACAAAAAAAAAAAAGCAGCAGTAGAAATAAAAAAGGCATGAGAAATTAAAATCAGTGTGTTGACTCACATGACAGCCATTGTTTGAGAGAATGATAAAGGATAACAAAGAATTACAAGTTAAACTGATTAATGCTTCGTGGTTTTCTTTAATCTAAGTACGAGGGTAGGTGTACGAGGATGCTCCGGTGTTCAGGAGTGGGTGTAATTTAACGAACGTTGGGCATTATTGACCACTGTAATAAAATAATTTAACAACAACCTCGATTTGCAGCTTGAAATTGCTACTTATGGCAAATGCTTTCCTGTCAAAATTACCTTGTCACAGTTTCTGCCTATGGAGATATTTTGACCAATAATGCGTTGATATCCAACGTTAGACCAGCATCCAGAACCGTAATAATATCTGAGGTAAGGCTGATTGGTGTTGTTGCTAACTGGGGTAAACTTGATGCAGGTGTTGTCCATCCAGTGCTGCAGGCCAGCACGTACTGCCGCCGCATTAACTGAGTGCAGCAAATAAAAAACTGAAAAGTGATTATTTGTTATTGTGACATTGGCATTCTAAACATCAACCTTCAAATAACCTGCAAACTGCAAAATTCTTATCTATCCTTCAGAGAACAGGTACAATGCCTTATATTTTGGTCACTACCAAAACTCCAGAAATATTTGACATGTTCAACACTATCAACACTCTGGAACTTACAATTAATTTTATACTAGAGGAGGAGAAGGACAACCAATTACCATTTCTCGACGTTCTCTTACTCACAGGTGACAACATACTTTTATACTTTGGGAAGAAACAGAAAGAAAGATTCTTTAGACATATTAAATAATTAATTAAAAATATATCAGGGAATGTTATTCATAAATAAAAAATAATTGATTCTGTGATTTTCACAAGAGTGAATAAAAACCTTGGCCATAGATAACAGTCTTTTACTAATTTGACTTTTTTTTAGAGGTAGATTTAAATAATCGAGCGATCCATACATGTTGAAAACATGTATGGATCGGTGGCCCGGTGGCTAAAGCTTCCGCTTCACACACGGAGGACCCGGGTTCGATTCCCGGCGGGTGGAAATATTTCGACACGTTTCCTTATACCTGTTGTCCTGTTCACCTAGCAGCAAATAGGTACTTGGGTGTTAGTCGACTGGTGTGGGTCGCATCCTGGGGGACAAGATTAAGGAACCCAATGGAAATAAGTTAGACAGTCCTCGATGACGCACTGACTTTCTTGGGTTTTCCTGGGTGGCTAACCCTCCGGGGTTAAAAATCCGAACGAAATCTTATCTTAACGCTGTGAAAATTTTCACTAAAACAGGTCAAAAATCCACACTTCTGGGTGAAAGTTGGCGTAGTTTCACTATAAACTTTAATGCCTTTCTTGTCTATTAGGAATCCAAAAAGGGGGCACCTGAATGTGGATGCCTGAATTTTTTCTTCTGATTATAACTTGAGAACATCTCGCCCAGTGAGCTTCAACTTTTATTTATTTTATTTTATTTTATTTATTTTATTTATAAAATGGTGTAGAATTTTTGTCCGTGAAATAGCTTGAGTACGGCTCATCCGAATAATTTAAAAATTAAATAGCTGATACAGCCTGTGAAAAGAATGTCACTTTTTAGGTTTAGGCAATGCAGATATAAATATGTCAATTTACGTAGATATTAAACTTGGAATTGATGAATTCTGTGAAATAACTACAAAAAATATTTCCTGGCTTCAAATGTTCACTGGTTACTTGAGCTTCTCAGCAGAAGCTTCGCCTTAATTTTGGGCTGTGTAAATTTTTATCACCTTTATTTAATAAGTTGGTTTCCTTGTATTATTATTATTATAATCAAAGGGGAAGCGCTAAACCCGGAGGATTATACAGCGCCTGGGGGGAGGGATGTGGAAGGCATTCAGGCTTAATTCGGGGAACTGGAGCACAGATCCAATTCCCTAAATCAAGAGCCCCTCACCAACATCAAGGAACCTTCCTTTAGGGGGGTTTCCTTGTAGTAACTGTAGAATGTCTCTTCTGATCGGCTTCCAACTTTAAGACGTTGGTGTCTCCCAATCAGAGAATGATTTGGATTGATTTTGAGATGTATGCGAGGAAATTCATTTTTTTTTCTAAGAAATGAAAAAATCGTGTTTTCATGTGATAATTTGTGAATGCTCAACCGATCAGCTTCAAACCTTAAACACTGATAATCTGAGAGTGCAAAGTGTTTATAATAATGTCAGTGAGATAAAATTATTTGTGAGTCTGTATTATTTTTTAAGTATAATTTTAAGGGAGTTTGGACTATTGGGCAAGTTCGGTTTTTTTGGGGCTTCAAACATAAAAGATGGTGGAATATTAGACTCTAAAGTGACTAGATAGTGACTCTTCTTGTTGACTTAAACTTTCTTCATCGGTATATCTTACCTATTGGAAGGTTTGACTTGGTTCTGCCTTGTATTGTTACCAGTTGTCGTTTATGATATACAAGAACTTAAGACATTATTTTCTCTGGGATAATTTGTGAATACCTCTTTTATGCTCCCATTTTATGCCCCCATTTTTCACTATTCCTTTTCTTGCGTTGGGGAAGGTGGAGCTGGGATAATGGGAGTCGATGTTATCATTTTCTGATCGCACAGTGACCGAAACCCATCTAGTTATTTTTGTGAAATGCTGAAGAAATTTAATATGTGACGAATTACAAGCACATGAATGGAGAATTTATGTATTCATTCAAAAACTATGTTAAAATGCTGTGGATCATAGAAAAATACCAATAATAATAATAATAATACTAATAATAATAATAATAATAATAATAATAATTATTATTATTATTATTATTATTATTATTATTATTATTTCTACAAGTACATACACAAGGTATACCGGCCTAGCTGACATCAGTGACATATTACTATATAAAAAGCCCTTTGTTATGCAGAGCATTTTGGGCAAATTAGGTCAATTTTGTCCCCATGTATACTCCAGGATGCCACCCACACCAGTCAACTAACACCCAGGGACCTGTTTTACTGATAGATGAACATGGACAGCAGGTGTTTTAAGGAAACACTTTCTTACTGTGGGGGCAAAGTCTATGTAAACACATCCCCAGTGCAATATCTAACATCAAAATAGGAATATGAAATTAAAATTTCCCGACACTCTCTGCTGGAAAAAAAAGGATATCTGATAACTCAGATTTAGTAAGATATCACGTTTTCTCGGTAGAGTGTCAGGAGACTTCTTGCCCTGACTGTACCTCCACTAGCTATGTAGTAGGGAACTAGTGGATAGTCGTCAGAACCATTTGGCCAGCGGTAGACCAGGTCACGAATAGCTTTCCTCTCCCTCAGTGCTTCCCATTGCTCGGACGTCAACATTATGTCCTCCTCAAAGAGCTTCTGTTCGTCCACAGAGTCTGGGTTGCTGTATCCGAACTCTTCATGCTGGGAGAGAGGGAGTCAGAGTTATATAGACAGGTTATGTAGACAGATCCACAGGAAAACAGATTTTTTAAGAACAGCATACATAATAATTATTATTATTATAATCGAAAAGAATAAGAAAGCATACATAATAAGAGAGTAATAAAGTACATAGGAATACATGAAAGAGACAGATAGCAGAAGATTAGAAGTCCACAGTGAGGCTGCAAAGAAGGCTTATCTTTCTGTCGGTTGAGAATTATTTAGATAGGTTATTATTTTCATTATTAAATTCAAAGGCAGAATGGTAAACCCATTTGGGTCATGTGTACGTTAGTTCCAGTGTCTTGGATCAAGAGCCTATCGTTTGCATCAATGCGCCTCCCCATTAAAGGGTATCTAGATCCGGGGTTTCCAGCTGGTAGATCTCTGAGCCCTGAGGGGAATGACCATTGAGTTATTGCAAGGAATCATAGCAAGTACTGCCCGTCCGTTCACTGCTTTATATTCTCAGTTATTGGATCCTAAAATTACAAATATTTCAGTGGCTGCAACAAGCGTACTTGAGAGACAGAGAGGGGAAGAGAGAAAGAGAGAATGATTGAATGAATGGTAGGAACACGAGAGATAACAATAAGAAAGTAACGATCAAAGAGAAGGTGAACACAGGCAGAAAGACGAACTTAACAACAACAATTGCTTCTCAAAGTTAGAACTGTTCAAGGAATCAGCTTACATCTAAACTTGGGATGGCGACGTCTTCCTTTCCGTCGTTGAGGCTGACACGTACAACATCCTCTGCTTCCTGTTCATAACGAAAACACAGATGACAATGTGACTTTGACGTATAAGTTATGACGTTGAGACGCACGTGTAGGTTCAGGGTGGTATTGAAGTGCAGGCTTAGAGGCATATGTGTGTGTCTCTCTCTGTTTATGTTAACATATGTGAGTAGTGATGATATCTACAGAGCGGTCCATGCGGCAGAGCGGTCCCTCCTGAAAAGGCCTTCTACAGAGCGGTTCCTTCTACAGAGTGGCTCATTCCTGAGCGGTCTCCTTTTCACACCTATATGCTAATGACCTTGACCTCACCCTCGAGACCACCTCACCCTCGAGACCACCTCACCCTCGAGACCACCTCGCCCTCGAGACCACCTCGCCCTCGAGACCACCTCGCCCTCGAGACCACCTCACCCTCAACCCCCCCACCCATGCCCCCACCCATGACCCCCACCTGCGCCCCCCACGCCCCCCCCGCCCTCGCGCCGACCCACCCGCCCACCGCGCCCTCGCGCCCGCCCGCGCCCCTCGCGCCCGCCCGCGCCTTCTGCTGCGCCTTCTGCAGCGTCGTCCGGATCGCCCCCGCGCCCCGATTTTTTTTCCGATTTTTTTTTATTTTTTTTTAATTTAATTTTCTTATGATCTCCATCTCCTCGGATCAAATTTTTGAGGTTCCCCCTCCCACTTTCACCCCAATCCCAAATTTTTTTGAATTTCATTTTCTTGTGCTCTCCTCGGATCAAATTTTTGAGGTTCCCCCTCCCACTTTTACCCCCATCCCAATTTTTTTTTCTCGATAATACAAAGACTCTACTTCCTTGGATCAAGTTTTTTTTGGATTCCCCCCTCTGGGGGTAAGCATTCAAATGAACTCCCACTTTCACCCCTATCCCAATTTTTTTTTGAATTTCATTTTCTTATGATTTCCATCTCCTTGGATCAAGGTTTTCTCGAAATCAAAGACTCCAACTCCTTGGATCAAGGTTTTCTCGATAATACCAAGACTCCATCTCCTTGGATCAAGGTTTTTCTCCTCCATCTCCTCGGATCAAGTTTTTCTGGATTCCCCCTCTGGGGGTAAGCATTCAAATGAACTCCTCCTATGGGGCATGGTACTCTCTCTTACTACAGGTCTAAACATGTGTGACGTCACCCTATCTATGTTTACTCGGTGGTCATTGACGTCACGTGATGACCTCACACATACAGGCTGAATCGTGTCGACTTCCCCCTATGTCAGTGACGTCACGTGATGACCGCACACACAGGCTGAATCTTGTCGAGCAGACATTAACTTAAAATGCAGGATAACACTATTTATTATACAACCAATGCATTTCATATACAACATAGGGAAAACATTTTCACTCTTAACCCAGGATAACCCAAATAATTCCACATTTTTTCGTTAATACCCACAACAATCCACAATTTCTTTACAAAATACAACACAAGTCTAGACATTTTTCTCGTTTTAACTATTTCATCTCAGGTCACTCCCCACGAAGTAACCTTCTCTCTCTCCTCCCCATCCTCCCAAACCCTCACACTCCCACCAACACCTCACAGTTTTCACTCATAACCCACAATTTTTCACTTTTAAGCAACTCTAGTTCGTCAACAACACCCACAACCCACAACACCCACAACCCACAACACCCACAACCCACAACACCCACAACCCACATCACCCACAACAACAACACACTTATAACGTCTTTTCGGTATCTCTAGTTCGACAACAACACCCACAACCCACAACACCCACATCCCACAACACCCACAACCCACATCACCCACACCCCACAACAACAACCCAGTTATAACATATCTTCTCTAACTCACCCACCAATTTACATTTTCATTCACACTTACACATTTCATTAACCGAAATTACATCTCATCCACCAAACTCCTCCCTCATTCTCCAGACTTTACAGCATTAGCACAAAAAAAAAACTATCTCATACACTTATGACATGAGACATTACCATAACTAACACACTGACTAACTTTGAACCAACTCTGAACATCACCAAAACACCACTGATCATCTTCAAAAAATACTCTGCACATCATTTGAACACATTCAAAAAACACCATCACCTCCGAATACTCCCAAAACACTACTGATTACTACCAAATCACCACTGAATACTACCAAAACACCGTCAAAATCACCAGAATCTATGTTTAACATCACCATCTAACACCCTTTTCATAGAAATCCCCTCAAATCACTATAACCAAGAACTCCCTCCCCATGGGCGCATAAAAAAAAGCATGAACACAAACCTATTACGCAAACACTTAGTACATGATCACCATCAACTGAAAACATATCTTGCACACACATAAATCTAAGACAACCACCAACAACAATCACCCATGTTCACTTACCTCAAAAATCACTAATATCACAGAAAACACTCATTTTTATAAACATTCACACAAAAAATCATATTTGACAATATCTAAGCGCACTCACCTCACTACCACCAACACACGATGTCACACCTCACAGGACCGACGAGCTCACCTCCAGTGACGTCACACTCCCATCTGTGTTTAGTTGGCGGTCGGTAACATCACACACAACCCACCTTGTTTCAACCTGTTGTACCCTACATTATCTAAGAACACTATAACCAAGACGATTACCAGATTTTATGACCCCACCACTAATATCACAGAAAACACTCATTTTTATAATTATTCGCACAAAAATCATGATCACCAATTCCATAACATGTTTACCATCATCTATCAACACTCATCACCAAGATCACCAAAAATCTAAGATCATGCATCACAAAACTACTATGATCACTGAAAACACTTATTTTTTTAACATTCGCACAAAAATAAGACATACACAAAAATACCACAACACTTCCACCAACATCTATAACATAACATGAGCACTATAACATATCACCATCACAAAAAAAAAAATAATACACAGACACCCACAACTTATACATTTCAATCACAAATTTAAGACATGAGACATACACACCAAATCTAAGACATCAACCTCCAACTAAGACATACACATCTTAACTAAGACATACACCAAAACCTATACTAGACATATTGCGGTATGAATATTCATACCGCATTTATCATTTCTCACCTATGTTGCATATCACATTCCTCATCCACATCATCCCTAAAACATCCTTCCTTATTCATCCGTATATCTCCTAGAGTTGTTTTAACCCCGACGTCCCATCATGACATTAGGAGCCAGAGTGTAGTAGGTGGTGTCGGAGTGGTGATGGTTGCTCTGGCTCCTACGTCGTGATGAGCCGTCGGGGTTAAAACAACTCTAGGAGATATACCGATGAATAAGGAAGGATGTTTTAGGGGTGATGTGGATGAGAAATGTGATATGCAACGGTCAAACTGGTAAAAATCTCGAACTAAGATTAAAACAACATAAATATAGCATTAGAACTGGACAAGATTCCAATGCTCTATTTATTCATGTAAGAGATTTTAACCATCCAATTGATTTTCAAAAAGTTGAGAAAGTAGTATCTAGCAAGTCCATGGTCGACAGGAATATAATTGAATCTTGTTTCATAAAAAGCAGTTTTGACAATAATATGAATATTTCCTTTGGTTTATATAAATTAGATCCATTTATAATTAATAGAATTTGGGAAGAATTTAATAATACACTGGACAAATAATTTTTAAATTTTCTTGGGTAGAATAGTTTGGGGGTGAGTTGTGCAAAGCACCTATCCAAGTTGGGTCGCCGCGCGTCACGTGTTTAACCGTTGTGGGATCTGATAGTGAGGTGCTGGCCGGACCCCTCATATAGCTTCCTTGGATGCTTCACTTTCATAGTTCCTTGATAATGTGAGTAGTCACGAAAGCGCTTGGAATTTCTCTATTCTTTCAGAGTGGTTGTTTTGCATATATATATATATATATATATATATATATATATATATATATATATATATATATAATATATATATATATATATATATACATGTATATATGAATATATATATATATATATATATATATATATATATATATATATATATATATATATATATATATATATATTCAACAAGTCGGCCGTCTCCCTCCGAGGCAGGGTAACCCAAAGAGAAAGAAAATCCCAAAAAAGAAAATACTTTCATCATCATTCAACACTTTCACCTCACTCACACATAATCACTGTTTTTGCAGAGGTGCTCAGAAACACAACAGTTTAGAAGTATATACGTATAAAAATACACAACATATCCCTCCAAACTGCTAATATCCCAAACCCCTCCTTTAGAGCGCAGGCATTGCACTTCCCATTTCCAGGACTCAAGTCCGGCCATATAAAATAACCGGCTTCCCTGAATCCCTTCACTAAATATTACCCTGCTCACACTCCAACAGATCGTCAGGTCCCAAATACTATTTGTCTCCATTCACTCCTATCTAATGCGCTCAGGCACGCTTGCTGGAAGTCCAGACCCCTCGCCCACAATACCTCCTTTACCCCCTCCCTCCAACCTTTTCGAGGACGAACCCTACCCCGCCTTCCTTCCCGTACAGATTTATACGCTCTCCATGTCATTCTACTTTGATCCGTTCTCTCTAAATGACCAAACCACCTCAACAAACCCTCTTCAGCCCTCTGACTAATACTTTTATTAACTTCACACCTTCTCCTAATTTCCACACTCCGAATTTTCTGCATAATATTTACACCACACATTGCTCTTAGACAGGACATCTCCACTGCCTCCAACTGCCTCCTTACTGCAGCATTTACAACCCAAGCTTCACACCCATATAAGAGTGTTGGTACTACTATACTTTCATACATTCCCTTCTTTGCCTCCAGAGATAACATTTTTTGCCTCCATATATGCCTCAATGCACCACTCACCATTTTTCCTTCATCAATCCTTCATAAATCCATCTGCTGACAAGTCAACTCCCAAATATCTGAAAACATTCACTTCTTCCATAATCCTCCTCCCAAATTTGATATCCAATTTTTCTTTATCTAAATCATTTGATACTCTCATCACCTTACTCTTTTCTATGTTCACTTTCAACTTTCTACCTTTACACACATTCTCAAACTCATCCACTAACCTTTGCAATTTTTCTTTAGAGTCTCCCATAAGAACAGTATCATCAGCAAAAAGTAACTGTGTCAGTTCCCATTTTGTATTTAATTCCCCATAATTTAATCCCACCCCTCACCCGAGCACCCTAGCATTTACTTCTTTTACAACCCCATCTATAAATATATTAAGCAACCATGGTGACATTACACATCCCTGTCTAAAACCTGCTTTTACCGGGAAGTAATTTCCCTCTCTTCTACACACCCTAACCTGAGCCTCACTATCCTCATAAAAACTCTTTACAGCATTTAGTAACTTACCACCTATTCCATATACTTGCAACATCTGCCACATTACTCCCCTATCCACTCTATCATATGCCTTTTCTAAATCCATAAATGTAATAAAAGCTTCCCTACCTTTATCTAAATACTTCTCACATATATGCTTCAATGTAAACACTTGATCTACACATCCCCTACCCACTCTAAAACCTCCTTGCTCATCCGCAATTCTACATTCTGTCTTGCCTCTAATTCTTTCAATATTAACCCTACCGTGCACTTTTCCTGGGATACTCAGTAAACTTATTCTTCTATAATTTTTACAATCTCTTTTGTCCCCCTTCCTTTTATATATAGGGACTATACACGCTCTCCTCCAATCCCTAGGTACCTTCCCCTCTTTCATACATTTATTAAACAAAAATACCAACCACTGCAACACTATGTCCCCCCCCCCCCTGCTTTTAACATTTCTGTCATGATCCCGTCTGTTCCAGCTGCTTTACCCCCTTTCATTCTATGTAATGCCTCACGCACCTCCCCCACACTTACATCCTGCTCTTCTTCACTCCTAAAAGATGATATACCTCCCTGGCCAGTGCATAAAATTACCGCCTCCCTTTCTTCGTCGACATTTAAAAGTTCAAATTGTTTTAATTCCTACTACACATCTAATAAGTAAACTACTAATAAGTAAACTACCAGCTGCATCAAATACCTTTAACACAGACTCTGATAAGTTTCAAACATACTATACCAATAAAGGGGTAACCCCAAACAGTTGTCAACTAGTAAGTGTATCTCATGACTTTATTCAAAAAGAACTAAGCAAGTTAAACAAAACTAAGAGCACTGGCCCGGATAACGTCCCGTCTAAGTTCCTAAAAGATGGTGCTTCTGAATTGTCAATCCCTATTGCTTACATAATAAATTTGTCCATCACCACTAATACCGTACCGTAGGGGTTCAAGGAGGCCAGAGTTACTCCTATCTTCAAGAAAAATAGTAGGTCTGATAGCGGACAACAAACTATCATTACACCTCGGGAAAACTGAAGCCATTCTCTTTGGCACGAAACATAAACTGAGAAGGGTAAATAACTTTAATGTCCAGTGTAATGGGGAGCCCATCACTTCGGTTTCCTCAGTAAAATATCTGGGAATCCCCCTTGACCCATGCATGTCAGGAGAATTGATAGGGAACAGTGCAGTAAAGAAAGCGAATGCCAGACTGAAGTTCCTGTATAGACAAGCACAGTGTCTACCTACTGAGGCTCGCAGGACCCTATGTTTAGCCCTTATACAATGCCATATGGACTACGCTTACTCTTCATGGTACTCTGCTTAACAAAAAAAAACTGAAAGATAAACTGCAAATCACCCAGAACAAAATAGTAAGATTCATCCTGGGGCTGGGACCAAGAGAACATGTAGGCCAGAATGATTTACAGTAGTTGGATATGCTGAATGTTGAAGACAGAGTAAAACAACTGAAGCTAAATCATGTTTATAAAATTGCTCACAAACAGTGTCCAGAATATCTTGCTGTCAATTTTGTCAAGGTTGGGAACCAAAACAATCATAGTACTAGGGGGAGAGAGCACAACTTTGTAGTACCCACAGTCATTGGCCAGGCTTCAAACACCTTTTATTGTACAGCAATAAAGGAATGGAACAGACTACCCGCACATGTCAAAGCCAGTCATAGCATGAACCAGTTCAAGAAGAGTGCCAAAAGGTGTCTGATGAATGTAGCTACAGAAAAGGAAAGGAATGATTTTTTTTTATTTTTTAGCTAACATACGTGTAATGTTACCTTATTCCTAGTAATGACCCTCGTATTGTAGATAGTCTTAATGACGCTCGTGTAGTAGATAGTCTTTTTAGTATGATAATAAGATGTTATCTTCATATACCTTTATATTAAAATAATAAGGTAAAAGGACCCCAATGGAAATAAGTCACTCTGTCTGACTTTCTTGAGTTTTCCCAGGTTCTCTACACATATGCTGCTATGTATGATAATCTATGTAACTGTATTTGTGTATACCTGAATAAACTTACTTACTTACTGAAGCTGGCAGTTGCCCCTCCTTCCTCCCTGATGTATTTTAGATATGTATTAGCCAAGGTAAATGCACATGTGTAGGCCCGCACCACCTGCTTGCCGTCTGTCAAGGCTTGAATGGTGATATCATCTGGACAGTTTTGGCTGCCATCAGATTTGCATAGTTGGGGTGCCTCTCTTATTGCTGGACATCTGGCTGTTGCGATGATCCTCTTGATGTAATTAACCTCCTCTTGGCTTGCAATCTTTCCCTCGGATTTACGGCACACAAGATCATGGTACACAAATCGGTCTGCTGCTTCACTACCACAAATACACCTGTGTTCGGCGAGAATAGGAGCGGCAAGACGAAGGGCAACACCAATGTGGATGGTTTGTGGGTCGTGGTGTGTGCCAAGGCTGGAGTTGGGAACAGCCAGCAGAAAGTCTCCTTCATGAGGAGCTCTCACTGCCAGGAGGCGGGCTCTATGTTCCCCTGACACACTCTGAAGCATTGTTGAAGGCTATATTCTTCACTACTGGCCTCCCAGTGCGACTGTTTGTAGTTGTTGGGGGGAGCAGGTATGGTTTCAGAGCCCAATGGATTATCCCAGATCATGGCTCTGTCATGAACTTTTGGTCCTGGACTCCAATCTTGTCCAAAAGTTCAGGGAGAATCGCTGCTACAAGCCCTTTGGGTTCAATGCATGAGGACAGAAAAGGAGGTAGCGCAATCTGTGATGACAGGGGCCATTTCTCACCAAGGCAGGTTGCCAAAAAAGAAAAACTTCACCCTCCATCACTGTCTTGCCAGAGGTGCGCTTACACTACACTTAAAACTGCAACATTAACACCCCTCCTTCAGAGTGCAGACACTGTACTTCTTATCTCCAGGACTCAAGTTTGACCTGCAGTTTCCCTGAATCTCTTCATAACTGTTACCTTCCTCACACTCCATCAGTGTCTCCATTCGCTCCTAACACGCTGCAAGCATGCTTGCTAAAAGTCCAACCCCGTAGCACACAAAACCTTCCTTTACCCCCTCCCTCCAACCTTTCTTAGGCCGACTCCTACCCCGTCTTTCATCCACTAGAAATCTATACACTCTCGAAGTCATTCTATTATGTTCCATCCTCTCTACATGTCGGAACCACCTCAACAACCCATCCTCAGCCCTCTAGATAATAGTTTTGATAATCCTGCACCACTTCCTAAATTCCAAACTACAAATTCTCTACAATATATTTACACCACATTTTGCCCTCATACACAACACCTCCACTTCCACCACTCTTCTCGTTGTTGCAACATTCACCACCTATGCTTCACACCGATATAAGAGTGTTGATATAACTATACACTCATACATTCCCCTCTTTGCTTCCATAGACAAGGTTCTTTGTCTGCATAGACCCCTCAGTGCACCACTCACCTTTTTCCCCTCATCAGTTCTACGATTAACCTCATCTTTCATAGACCCATCTGCTGACACGTCCACTCATAAATATCTGAACACATTTACCTCCTCCATACTCTCTCCCTTAAATCTGATATCCAATCTTCCGTTGCCTAATTTTTTTGTTATCCTCATCACCTTACTCTTTCATATATTAATTTTAATTTTCTTCTTTTAC